>QGQB01000374.1:0-127131 GCA_003385265.1 Neonectria hederae | reverse complement strand
TAGCTTTTATAAAATTTATTTATATAGAATAACTTAGAGTATACATTCCCATACTAGCAGGCTTGGCTTTAGGTGGTGTGATTACAAGGTGACCCACTAAGTGATTGCAGGCCGAGCGTGAACGTGAACAAGTATCCCGCTCCTGGCGTCATGCACAGATACCGGAACAAACTCCAGGGCGGAGGTGCCCACTCCGCCCGTTCTTGCCGCGACACCGTTCAAGCTTAACACACTTATGCTCCGTACCTGCTCCGTACTTCCTGCACCAACGCCGGGGGAAAACTTTCATTGAATCTCCACGTTGGCCGCCTGCCGGAGCCTCAGCCTCCGTGCCTCCTTTGGACCAACGGAGGAGAACCCGCCCCTTTCCCTAAGAGTCAAGTACAGATATCCCAAATGTAAATACTAGTAAATCATCCCTCGAAGCAGCCACGGTAGTATTCTCACATGCCACAGTGACGCCACCTGGCATCCCGCGAACGCCAATGGATCCCGTCGTCGGTCCCTTATCCCGCATGTTTGAGCACTCGTCTCCGCTTGCCCTGTCTCCGCTTGTTCATGTTTATCATCAGTCAATCGTGACGTATCACCGCGAGCCCATCGCTGCACAACCAATCATATGGACCCTGATGTTGTTTTTGTCCTCTCTAGAACTGCATTTGCCTACATGTGCGTAGGTAGGTATCTCTCAGCTAGACAAAAGCGATACAAACACGCCCGTAATCATATCGTACACAGCCAACGCTGTCGTGTCATTCCCATCATGCCTTTTATATGCGATTGGTCCCATCCATTGCCGCCCACGGAAGCAGTAACAGTTACAAGGGACCTGAACCAAACACAAAAGAACGCCATGCCGTATTCCTCCTTTTCAATTCTCCACGTCACGGAAGCATTCGCTGTCGCCTTGCTATCTACGGAAGCGTGCATGCCTTCCAAATCAGGAAAGGCCCAATCAAAACTAATCCCATATCTCGCATCTTCCCCAGCTAAGGTTTCCGTCCATCTTCTTTCTTCATCGGCTTGATCTTGGCGTATAGAGACGTATCATAGAAGTTGAAGTTAGGATCAAGCTCGCAGAATGGGTGCTGTGAGAGGAGCACATCCGCCGTTGGACGATCAAAGGGGTTTCTATTGCTGTTGTTAGTCGACCGATCAATTGGGCTTTTGTGAGGGAAAAGAGCACTTACACTTGGAAGCAATCCATCATAAACGCCACCGCCAGCGGCCCAAGCGTTCCCTGAATATCCTCGGGGATCGGGGGCGTCTCGCCGTTGGCAATCTTGTAGATGGCGCCAACTGTCTCCTCCTTGGCCCACGGTCGCTTGCCCGCAAACATCTCTAGCACCACGCAACCCAAACTCCAAATGTCGACCTTGGCACTGTATCCCTCTCCTTGAGACCGGATCACTTCGGGTGCCATCCAGAACACCGAACCTTGCATGTTGTTCGTCTTGTCGTTGCCGTAGATGTTGTCTGTCTTCTTCGAAATGCCAAAGTCACTGATCTTGCAAGTCCCATCCACATCCAATAGGATGTTATCTGCCTTGAGATCACGGTGCAAGATACCCTCCCGGTGCAGATACGCTAATCCAGAGAGTGTCTGTCGGGTTAGCGACGCGACAATGGACTCCTCAAATTTTCCATGCTTGCGGAGACACGACCCGATGCTGCCACCAGAGATGTACTCGAGGAAGATACTGATGCTAGTTTCCTTCCGTTCGCATCCGAGATACTGCACAATATTGACGTGATCCAGGTGCTGCATCGTATCAATCTCCTGGTCAAGGGCCCCAACCAGCTCCTTCATCTTTGCCTTGTCACCGCTCGCGGCCTTGGGATTGACTTCGACTTCTTTGACAGCCAAGAAATCTCCAGTCGTGGCATTCATACCCAGGTACACGCGACCATAGGTACCCTTGCCAATGAGCTGACCCTTGAACCAGCGGAACGTCGTCTGCCTCTTTGGGATCGTATCTTGGGGAATCTGCGGCATGATCATACTGCCACGGCGGTCTGGCCGAATCTGCACAATGTTGGCGTTGAACATCTTGGTACTCTTGCGACGCATGATGTTGCCCGATGCTTGTGTTCCGGGCTGTGACGCGCCAGCGAATCGTCTGTTGGCCTCGTGAGCGCCCCGAGCCACTTCTCGAATCGACTTCATACGTCCAAGCCCACCAGAACGGCGCAGGCTCCTCATAGCGACTGAACTAGGCCGTTCCAATGCCTTGAGAGTCGACTCATCAGAGCCCAGCGTATCGTTTTCGTTATACAAGGACGGCTGTCGGGCCGGTGGAATTGATGGCAGAGGGGCGGTCGGTGGGTTAGGTGGATGAGCCGCTTGCGATGGCTCGGATGCTATCCTGGATAGACTCAGAGGCTCCTCTCCCTCGGCAATGGGTGAAGGCGGCAGCTCTCCAGGCTCAGCGCCATCCTCGAGAACTGGCTGGTCAAGATCCAAATTGGGGAAGAAGTCATCGAGGTTATTGAGAAGAGCGTCCGTTGGAGGACGGTTGGCCCAGACATCCTTTTCAATAAACGACTTCCGTCGGCCAAGTTTGTCTTTGTCATCAGGCTCCCGAGTATCGGAACGAGGGGTCGCCGGAGGTCTTCGCGAACTGCTTCCCATGTCGTCACTACCATTGGGCGTGATGGCGCTTCCGTATGACTGCGGCGAGTTGAAGGACACCGAAAGGTTCTTTTTCGACCTGGATGTATTCACAGTTAGGCTCGGCCGCTTATCCTGACCATCCCCCCCTGGGCCCTGTGGGTTTCCAGCAGCTTTGCCCTTGTTCCGACCCGCCAACGGGATCGCGAAGAGGCCATCGTCAGAATCATCATCGCTGTCATCGTCAGCAGGCGGCGGCGGGGCCGCGGGTTTCGAGAAGTGCACATCCGTGTCGTCCTCAAAGTCGAGGTCTGGACCAGACGACCTTTTACGCTGTGGCTGTTTCGGAGGGAACGATCTCCTCGACCTCGTTGAGCTAGGGCTTATTTCTGTTGGTGAAGTGGACCGTGGCGCTGTATTGTAACTCTTAGCTTCCAATGCATTCATGGACTTGTCACCAGGCAACAAGGGTGTCCCGCCGGGCGAGTAATCAGGCACGACGAAGGGCAGGTTACCCTGACTCCAAGTAAGAGTCCGGGGCGCCGCCGATGACAAGTTAGGGCTGCCGTGGCTGGCATTGGGCCGAGTGAAATCAACGCTAGACTTAATTGCCTTACCTCTCTGCGACGTCTTCTCGATGACTCCATTAGCAGACGCTCCTCGAGGGCCATTAGCAGTAGACTGCCCAATCGCACTCAAGTTCCTGCCCATTCCCGCAAGGGCTGCTCCGATGCCGCTGGCATTGTTCCCTTGCTGTTGCGGCTGCTGCTGCTGCTGTGGTTGGTGGTGTTGCGGCTGCTGTTGCTGTTGCTGTTGTGCTTGCTGCGGCTGATGGACGAACTTGGACCTCCTGTTCTTCTCTGCCATTTCACCGTCTCCCGACGACGGAATTGGGTGTCTTGGTGTAGGATATCCGTCAAGACTGCTGCTAGACGAGCGCATGGTGTGGCCCGTCTTCTTGCTCAACGAGTTAACCTTGGTAAGAGTTGCAGACGGATCACTAGGCGGTGCTGGAGGTCGCCGCTGGGGGAATAGTTGATCAGATCGTTTGTCCTCGTAGGGTGACTCTCGAGGCTGATCGAAATCAACGTTCCTGCCCACGATACCAGGACCGACCGAATCAGACGGGCTACCCTTCGTGACCTGTTTTCGTTTCGCGAGATACTCGCGCTGCTTCCTCTCCATCTCAGCCCGGTACGTGTTGGCTTCCTGTGCCAGTGCCTTGTCATCAATTTTGTCGTCCGTCGTCAAGGTATTAGACCTAGAGGTTGGCGGTGAAGAGCTCGATCTCTGCCGCAGGTTATGTCTTGGGTCCTCAGCAGACGTGCCCGGGGCCAAAAAGCCAGGAGACAAGGACGCTGGGACGTTTGTGTTCACTGAGAGGCTGCTGGTGACAGGAGGAACCCCTGGCGGGGTGACGAAGAACTTGAGGGTTCCCAGCGAGTCCCCCTTTACTCGCTTATTCGTGAGAATCTGCTGGTCATCTAGAGGATCCGCGTGGTCAAACTTGCCGACCTCGGTCAGGTAGACCAAAGAATTCTCATGGTCGCCGAGCCCCAAATGCAAACACACGGCTTGGCGAATATCAAACGCCGTCTCAGCTTCCGTAATGTCGCACATTCGGTAATTCCAGTAGTCCATCGTGGCAAGTACATAAGTCCTCACGGGGTTTACTCTTCTTGGTCGGTTCTGCACATAGTAGCTGTTTCTGTCCTCAGGGCCAACACTTGAACCAGGTCGGTCAAGACTAGGATCGCTACCGTTAGCGCCTCTGACCCCCAGTCCCACGGGTTTCATGCTGCCGGCGGGTGAAGTCGGAGAGCCGTCCATCTCTTCGGGCGAGGGGTACGCATCATCCTTCTGTCTGGTCTTCCTCGACAAGAAGCTAAGGAAGCTTTTTGAATTCTTGGCTGATGCAGGAGTCTCCGCCCCGGCAGACTTCTCCCCGGACTCAAGCGGAGAGCCCCTAGACCGCACATCGTGGCTCCGGCCACTATGCACGACTTCTCCAAGATTCATGCCTCGGGTTAATATTGATGCTGCATCGGATGGTACACCGGACCCATAGATGGCAGCGTTCGAGGACACAGAGTCCATGCTGCTCCGGGACCTATGTCCAGTCTTCATCGTGTTGGGAGATGCGGAGAGGACAGGGGTGGTTGAGGAAGAGAACAGGGCAGGTGGAAGACTGGGGCTGCCATTGGGACTCGTCGAACGGGCCGCAGCACCGCGAAACGTAGCTCCCTCGCCAGACTCACTAACGTTAGGGCTATGGCGCCGGGGTCCGTCGGTATCGACGTGCTTGAGAATGTTTCGGTGACTCGTGTCGGCACTATTGAGTGAGGTAGGCATTGTAGTCGATCTCGTCTGCGAGAATCGTCGACCACCAAACCCAGGGGTAGGGGCAGTAAGAGGGGTCTGCATCATCAGTTAGCAACAGATGGCGAGGTGCCGACAGGAAACACGCACATTCGGCGAGTCCATGGGATCAGTTCCAGCACTTGGTAGGCTATTCCCATGTCCACCGTTCAGAGACTCTTTTCGTACGTGTGGAGGCGCACTCTTTACAGATTCAGCTGTCCGTCCGGTTACAATACTTCGGATGAGACGTCGCATTCGCTTTCCCTCCTCTCGCTCTCTCGGTTGGTCCCAGCCGGTACCGCTGTTCGTGCATTCTTGGGCGAGTTTGGGATACACCTGCTGGTGCATCATTCCAAAGTTGCCACGACCTCCGTGGCCGCTGCCAAGCTCCAGGAAGTGAGCCCCATGGAGGTTGAGTGACTTGAAGGTCTCCTGCCAGTCTCGAGAGAACTGATTCTTGGCCAGCCAAATCAGCACAGTGTCCAAGGGCCACTGAGCAGCTACCTCCGGGGGGATCGAGCCGGCGGAGGTCGCGTTCGAAGAATTAGACACCCCGCGGGCCTGGGCAGTGCTGGTCGGGTACAGTCGGTCCCTCGAGTTAGGGTCGTCCATCGGGGTAGTCGTGTTGGTGTCGGTGCCACTCTGAGGAGTCATCACCGACCACGACGCCTGTGAGCTGGCGGTCAGGGTTGAGTCTTCGAGTCCAAAGGCGGGAATACCCACGCCCTCTCCATACGTGTCGCCTTGCGGAATGTACGTCGCACTCATCTGCTCGCTCGGCGGTGGCGGCGGTGGAATGGCGAGAGTGTGCCCCGTCGCGATCTGAGCGTGTAACTTTGGGTTGTACGGCTGGTGCTGTCCGGGCGGCGGCGGGATGTTGAAGCCCGGGCGGCCATCATACATGCGCCCAAAGGTGCCATGCCACGGCGGGTGCGGGCCGTGGGCGCTCCCCGGAGGCGGTCCGGGTGGTGGGGGGAGCATGACGCCGGGTGCGGAGGAGCCTGGGACGGCAGGATATCGGGGAGGCGGAGGAGGAAAGTTGGTCATGTTGTTCATCTGCTGGTTCGAGTTCGGGGCGCCCATCGGAGGAGGGNNGGGGGGGGGGGAGGGACCTGGAACGGCCTCGTGGGATCGTTGGCCGAGACATGTCTCTGGCTGGCCGGGAACATGTTGGGCGGCGCGGGAGGCAGCCCGCCTCGAGGGATCGATTGAGAAGGACCGGGAGGGAAGGCGGGCGTCTTTGAAGGTCGGGACGGCGATGGGTGGGAGGGGGAGTAGCGGCGACGTTGACGGTGGAAATCCTCGGATGCGAGTTCGAGGCTCAGAATGGGACGGGACGGGGAGGAAGTGAGCAGACACGGCGTTAGTATCGGTGGTCGCACGGGTCTGCAGGGGTAGGGTGGACGACAGCGAGCCTAAGGACCGGGGGGTTGGGGGGGCACCAGGGACGGTGTCGTCGTAGGCGCGGAGGCTGACACAGACGCTGGGCGTAGGCGCTGGAGCCGGGGAGGATGTTGGTTGTGGATAGAAGAGGTGGTTGTGGAGGAGAAGGCGGCGGCGGAAGCCTCGTGCACCGGGCCCGAGACTGGGGGGAAGTGGGTGGTTCTTGGGGATGAAGCCCGGGGAAGGAGCAAAGACAAGCCCTGACCTAAGCCTGGAAAGCCCGGACAGGCTGGGCCCGAGCCTGAGCCTGTGGCAGGTCGTAATTGGCAGAGGAGGCGGGCGCGGACGTGGATGCAGACGCAGACGCAGACGCAGACGCAACAGAGAACAGAGTGATGAGAAAGCCGTCGCGAGCTATCAAGCACCAGTCTGCTTGCTCATGGCCTGGGTTATAGTGGGTGGTAGTGGAGTAGCGTGGTGTAGGAGTAGAGGGGAGGTGGGTCAGGCCGACATGGATGTGCAGTGGGCAGTTGCCAGTTGCAAGCTACCTACTTATGTAGATAGAAGACCAGGGACTCTGAAGCGCAAGGTACAGAAGCCAGTAGTGGAGTTATTACTGCACCTCCCCTACCTACTATCTAGTTAACGGGCCCTAGCAGCATGAAGGTTGCAGGGTGAGGTCGTGTCGAGTGCTTATCAGGGGCGCAACCCGACCTAGGTTCGTTGGCGGTCTTCCAGGCTTCCATCCTCCCCCCCCACTGTCGCAAAGACCTGGAGACGACGGCCGGGAGAGTCCAACTCGTTCCCCCGGCACCCAGCCAGCCAGCGTCTGGCGCTTAGCAGCACCTCCATGCGATGGTGCGAAGATGGTGTGCAGCAGAGCCCCCCTAGCGAATCGCGTCTCTCACTGCGAGGGATCCTGTGTGTGCGTCTGCAGCTGTGCATGCATCCAGCATCCAGCACGCAGTTTGCGGTTGCAGTGCAGTGCCGCGACTGGACCTCTAGGTCTCTGTCTTCTCTCTCTCTCTGCTCTCTCTTGCTCTTCCCTCTTCCCTTAGCTTCGTTTTTCTCACTCAAAGAAGAAGACTCCCTAGATCAGCCATAAGCCTTAGTAAACCCCCGGTCGCCCTATCGACGGGTCCTACCTAGGTAGCCTTAGCAACGCGAGCAGAGAATACGAGAGAGCAATCACATCAGTCCCTGAACAGGTCAGGACTGATCCATTCTTGTCTCCAGCAATGTCGCACTGCAAGGGGGCGTATATAGGCGCACAGTGAGGTTAGAGAGAGGGGGGAGTGAGAGGGGGAGTGAGAGGGGGAGGGTGGAGAGAAGCGCAAAAGCGAGTCCGAGACGTGGGAGCACAAAATCAAGTCCAACTCCGAGAGAGAACGGAGCCAGCGAGGACATACCTCAGGATGAAGTCGAAATTGAGGCTCCGCGCAACCGAGACATTGGAGATTCCCATCCCGTCCCCTCTCCTACACAAACAGCCCGCCGCCGCCAACACCAAGCCCAGGCCGAGAGCGAGCGTCTGGCGGTCGACGGATACAGCTCCGTACCAGTTAACTTATGCAGGCATATGGTAGATCGGGTGGCGTGACACTAAAGATGAGGGCGCCAGCCGAAAGAACGCTACCGGCAAGCGACCACCTAGGCTGGCTGAATGGGATACGAAGGTTGAGATTGGAGTCGGCAGGTATAGTTTCACATTCCTGTATCACTTCAAGTGCACCAACGTCTCTATGGGGATCGTACTGTCAGCAGTATTCCAACTGTAAGTCAAGTGTATAGCAACCGCACTCTAGATGGCAGGCATTCTACCCCATGTACTCAAGTCGACGTCGTATGCCTCAATAAGCGCGAATATAAGACAACCCCCAACTCCTAGTACGTATCTAACATCAAGGTGACCATATCGATGAATCCAAAACAATGCAACACAGCAAACAATCGCCCTCTTAAAGCAGGCATTACATCACAGTGCATCCATATCCCTCCTGGCACTGCTCCAGGTACCCAGCGTCTTCGGCCGATCCATCCGGCGCATTGTGTTTCCGCACAAGCCCAGAAATCTTGATGGTCTGCTCCCCCTCAAGATGCCACCATTTGAGTCTCTGGAGCGTCGTCCCTTCGTCGTCGTCCGTGCTGAGCTCCCACTTGCCTGATGAGACCACTACGTCGCATTGGTCCTTGGGGAAGTGGTAGTCGGGGAGGAACACAATGGTAGGTGTCTCCTCTAGCGCCGCCTTGGGTGCGGAAAGCTTCAACTCGAATGTGCATTGGCGAAGGTTAAAGCCGGACGACAGAATATCGCCGTACACGACTGTGGGCGTTGGTCGGACGTAGGCCTCAGCGGCACGATATCCCGGCGCATTCGTCAGTTCAGGGTCCTTGGTCGACGGCATGGAGCTGATGGAAGGGGTGGTGAGTGTCTGTTTAAGGTTGTTTGGCGTGACGGTTCGATCATCCGCCGCCTCTCCAGCGGGAGATGAAGACGTCTTAGCGAGGTTTGTCGTCGATTGAGAGAAATCCGGGACGGGTGACTCGGGTAGAAGCTTATCATCCACCGAGAAGATGGAAAGGTCTTCTCCGTTCCATTGATCTCCATGTTCGTGGTCATTGCTAGCGACATAAACCCACAAGCAGGCACCCTCAATACCCGATCCCTCAACGGCAAAGTAGTTTGCGTCGAGTGCCGCAGACTGACTTGTGTAGTCGCCTGTCTTGTATGCCTTCTTATCATCCATGTCATACGGAATTCCAAACTCGGTCAACACACAGGGATGCTTGCCTGTGCGATCGAGGCCCTCCTGTCGCAGCGTCTTGAGTTGGTCTCTCAGGCAGTTTCGGATCGCCGTCTCTCCGATTCGGATAGCCAACGCCGGGTGGAGATATCTACCGCGTAGCACACCTACCACGTCCACGTTCCATGTGCTGTTCCAATGTTTCGTCATGAGGGTGATGCCATCATAGTAATGAGGGGTAAATGCCATGTTAGGGTCGTCGTCCGCTGTGCCCTTGATCTCGGGCGGCAGCTCAAGCGTAGGGTACTGCATCAGCATTATGCATTCCTTGTGGGCAGCTCGGCAGGTCTGGACATATTTACGCCATGAGTCCATGAAGTAGGTGTTGGTGAAGGCTGGATAATCAATGACCTGGCCAGTGTTCGGGTTCTTCGCAAAGTAGTCCTTTCGAAGCAGGGTATCGGTTTCAGTATTCCAGACGCCATGCTGAGCCCAGATACACTCTCCAAGTCTCCAACCAGGGTCGCGCTTCCATCCGTATCTTGAGTCGTCGTAGTCGGCGGGTAACCAGGCAATCTCACCGTGAGGATCAACAAGCTTAGACCCGCTCTTATAAGCACCCAAACCACCCATCTCCCAGGTATCAATTTCACACGCGCGCCCCATTCCCGTCAGAAAAGTCTGCCACATCGTAGGGCATGTTCCCTTCTTCAGCGGATGTTCCTTGGGAATCACATTGAGGTCCACATAGCCGATCATGCCCCTGTTGGGCTCGTTCATACTCTCCCAGCCAACGACAACGTCATTCTCAAGATCGCCGGCCTCGTGTATTCGTCTAGCAAGATAGCCGCAGGCCGCCATGAAGTGGCCCTGTAAGTAATCCTGAATATTGAGCCCGTCGATAATACACTTTGGTGTAAAGTCCTTTCCGCCGAAGTACATGGTGAAGATGGTACCGGCCGCGAGTCGGTAGTAGTTGGTTGACCAAATCATCTTGGGGAACTCGTCGGGCTTGGGATACGTATTGTGAACGATGGCGGCCTCGGTGGCGGCGAAGCTTTGGGGGTTGAGACCACAGGCGTAGATGGTCCACAGGGGAGCGCCAGAGCCACCGGTGAAGCGCGACCACACATCCTGATGGGGGTCCATGAAGATGTAAAAGCCGTAGTCCTTGGCTATTCGTAGGATGTCGATGGTGTGCTGGATGAACTCCTCGTCGTACTTCCCTGGCCCAGCCGCCTCGATGGCCTCCCAGGTAAAGACATAACGGATCGTGTTGTAGCCGAATCGCTTGATTCGCGCGAAGTGCATGCGCGCATCTTCCTTGGGAAACGGGCGCTGGCGGAAAGAGACGTTGTCGCCGTCGAAGAAGTCGGCGCCGACATGGGATGGCTGGTCAGGCTCGCTGGGGAGCTTTGCGTCGGCGGCGACGTTGATGCCCCGGAGGACGACCTGGCGGCCGTGGCCATCGCGGAACTGGCCGTCTTCAATGATTAGGCGGAAGGAAGACATGGCATTCGGTACCGTCCGTCTGTCGAGAACGGAAACGGAGAACGGCAGTGGGAGGAGCTCGGAAAAGAGGTGAAGCCGTGAAGGGGGGAAATTGGGACCAGGCCAAGTCAGCTGGGGCGATGGGTGCCCAGCTATGACGTTCGGGGCTGCTGGAAGCGGTAAGTTGGTCGGGAAGGCAACTAATAACAGCGGAGCCAGCGGGCTGGCGGGCTACCTTAGTCAGCTAGAGACATAGCTTACACGCTTGTGCTTTTGCGAGTCCTGGATGAGAGAGAGACGATATTCCCAGATCGCTCGCATTCGCACATGGAACGAAGTCGCGCTAGTTCCTTCGCATTCGCACACCAAACGAAGACGAAGTGTTGTGGCGAAGCACATGGGCAATATCGCCCAAAGCTTAGACTATCCCTCTGAAATTAGAGGCCGTCGTCACGGACCTGTCTGAAAGTTCCCCCGCCGCGGAGGCCGCGTCTTGCGCAAGCCGGACATCAACCGATCGCTGCCCTCAATTCCCTGGCGAGTGTCATCACTAACTTCCACGGCCACTACGGACGTGTCTAGAGCAACTAAGCGTCAGCAGGGACTTTACGGAGTACTAGAAGTCGTATTCACTGAGGAATTTATTTCCAGACAAAGTGGCCATGTTCCAGTTACCCATCGTTGCTGAAACAGTTGTCTTTGTCGAAGGCCCTAATTTCGTGATCAAAAATAGGCCGACAGCGGGATGGTTGAATGTGTGGATGCGTATTTGGCTGGCTTTTTCGGAGAAGTTCGCAATACGTCGTATTCGCAGACAAGCGGCATTGGCATTGGAACTTCGGGGTCATCCCAAGTACCGAGACTCCGAGGACGCTAAGCATCGAGCACACGCATCGCCCGGGGTCAGCATTTTTTTCCTCGAGATTCAAGACGAGCCAAACTTAGGATATGAACAGCACAAAGAAAGTGCCGTATACATATGTAGTAACTATAGCTCGGTCTTTCTCAGCAAGACGAGTGGAGCTGGGCGCACTGGCACAACTTGAACGCGTCGTCAGCTCGACGAAGTCGTTGATTCTTGGCGGTCCTGCCTCGTGTCTTGTACCTCGTGAAATTTAGACCGGCCTGGTGTGCTTGTAGTACTCGTCCCAGTTGAGGATTAGTGTCATCGCCGCTCTGCTTATGCCGGAGGCGACCTCACGTAAGAAAGGATGATGAGGAGAGAGTGTGTCGCATCAACTCAGAACTTCAGCAACGAGGCTTGGTGAGATTTTGAACATGAAAGACAAAACCACTCCAACGGGGCTTTTTGTCTGCAGAAATAGTTATCTGGTCGGCGTATAGTATCTCAAGGCGAAGAAGGCATGTTTTCTAAAAGCGGCATTAATTAGGGGGGTATGTTTTCGCGTTCGAGTATCGCGAAAATCGGCCATAGTTTTCGTACGCAGATGCGAAAACCCCATAGACGGCCGTTAACTCCGCTTACCTAGTACCTTGCCGACCTCGACCTTTCTTCCCTCAACAAAGTCCCCGACGCCCGCCACAAGAAATCAACTCAGCCTACGTGTACATGGAGATCCGCTTCAAGGCTCGACTCTTCTATTTTCGCATTCCGTATTGCATCCCGTAGGTTAGCGGGCGTCTACCTCATTTTCTCCCACTTCCCGAGTCCTCCACTGGCTCCACACCCACCACGTCTCTCTCATACCCGAGGCGCTGCTGTCGTGTGCCGTGGCTGGACTAACAACTGGCAGCTGGATATTCCCCTGCAACCTCTCGAAAGTGCGCGCTGTCTTCTGGCCGTCCGTTGGATCTTCTTTGGATTTCTCGCTGTACCGCAGGACCTGGAAACTGGCCTGTCTGAGATCTCAACCCGTGTGGGGCCGCAGAGGTGAGACCCTCCGGCGCTTCCGCCCGGTGAAGCCGTAAACATCTCCGGCTCTTCGGAAGGTCTCCAAAGGTCTCAAGACCTGGCAGCAAGCAATCGAGAGTTGCTTGGGTATCTAGACCTCCCTGCAATTCAGTCAGCCTTGATATTGTCGACTATCGAGCGGCAGCTGGGCGCTCGCGCCTGTATTAGGAGTCCCAGAGATGACACCGCCGCATCAACCACCGGAAAGCCCGGGTCCTGGGAGAGTCTCGAAGCTGGCCAGGAGACCGCATCGCAAGTCGAGAAACGGCTGCTTCAATTGCAAAAGACGCAAAGTCAAAGTAGGTTGACTCCGGCACTCCTGTCGCCTTTGCGCTGTCGCTAACTGCCCCCAGTGCGACGAGGTGAAGCCCGCCTGCTCGAACTGCATCCGCTTCGGCATCCCCTGCGACTTTGCGCCGCTGCCGCCGCCCAGCGAGGATCCAGCGCCGAAAGGTTCAGCTTTAGAGGTTGGTGCCAATCACGGAGGAGAGCCATCCACCGCGCCGCGCCGGGGTCCGGGACGGCCGCGCAAGGATTGGGCAGCTCTAGCGAAGCCGCTTCCGCAGCCGGTGGAGAGAACCGGGACATCGCCGTCCTCGACCGTCACCACGCCGGCATCGACCTCGACCGTCTCGGAGTCAATACCGTGCTCCTTCAATGTCGCCGACGCGGAGCTGCTCCTCCAATTTATTACTCACACGGCCTCGAGCCTTCATGATTCCCCGGACACAAACTCCAGCATCGCCCGGTTCTGGGAGCGGAATGTTCCCCAGATTGGCATATCCTATCATTTCGTGCTGCACCTCGCTTATGGATTGGCTGGGTACCATCTGGCGTTTTCGGAAACTAGCAACAGTGATCGGCACGCCCAGTACCTTGCTCTCGCTCGCCACCACTCAGAAACTGGCTTATTCGAGTTGAACAAAACATTACCAAGCTTGGACGAAACCAACTGCGGTGCTCTATATGTTTCTGCGGTCCTTGTATGCTACTGTGCCTTTGCTGCAGGCCCAATAGGCGCCACCGACCTTCTCGTCTGCAACGTGGACGACAGCGCACCTCAGCGATGGCTGCCTTTGATCCACGGCGTACGGTTGATCCGGCAGACAATCGAGCCGGCCACTCTTTTTACCGGCCTCATGGAGCCTCTTGGAGGATCGCCAGAACCTGACGAAGATACCCGCCCCATGTACCTAATCGGAGGGTTCCCCCATGTCGAATGGGTCGAACCAGTCGAAAAGCTCCGGAGGTGGCTTGAATCATACGACACGCCTGACACTATTATCTACTTGCGCGCTCTCTCGTCATTATCGGATATTTACGAAGCCAACTACGGCGGTCGCAATGGAAGATACAATGGCGGCACGGAAAACAAGCTTGTTTTCGGGTGGTTATACCGTATGCATGACCTCTTTGTCGGCTGTCTTCAGCGGAAAGAACCACAGGCGTTACTGATATTGGCCTACTATGTTCCATTGCTGAAGACGCTTAAAAAGTGCTGGTTCATCGAAGGCTGGGCGAAGCATCTACTCGGCTCAATACGAGGGATGCTTAGCCCAGACATGTTGGGCTGGCTTGAATGGCCCATACAGGTATCATTGCATCGGCCATGAAATCCGACGTCCGGGCCTAGACCGGCGAAATAATGTGACAACGAACTAGAATAGCATTTTACAGCACTATGAATCTCTTGGCTAGAGATGTCGTTTGTCCTTCTGTCTCCTTGATTCAGAAAGCTTTGGTCGACCGTCGATGCCTCAATCCGGCATCGGACGATACGAGTCGCGAGCCTTTCAATTGGCTTTTATACCTGTCCATATGGCGGTGGCTGTTCCTCCGGTCTCTTCACATCCTCTGATGTGAAGGTCGCCGATTCCTCCAATATCTCTGGCTTCCTCTGTCGCTCCAAATTTTGCCGAGCACCACAACATAAGCATACCTCCATGACCGATGCTAACCAGAGCGCCATATTCAACCCACCAATCCCAACCACAACACCGATCCTCCTTGGTGAGAACCCTCCTTCGGTGTTCTTATCGCCGGAAACCATTTGGGCGAACAAAGCGACGGTGACGAGCCAAAGCAAGAAAACCACGACGTCCCACACTGCCGCTGCGGCACGAAGCAGTGCGAGCCACCATTACGCAAAGCAACTAAAAACGGATATTAACGAGACGACCTCAGTATAGATCCAATTAGGTGAACGTGGAGGTTGTCGCTGGACCAGTTAGCGACGTCAACGGCGTAAAGAGCGGCGCTAATGCAGGCGAAGAGGAACTGGGCGCTGCGAAGACTGATTTGGGCGAGCGTGCGGGGTTGGCATTCCCGGGCCATGACGGAGTTGCTGGAGATGTCCACGATGTAGAATTAGATGAAGCGGATTGATGGTGTTTTGTACTGTTGAGTTGTGTTGCGATGAAGGGGTAAACGACGAGCGGACGAGGCATCGCGGATATACAACCCCGACTAAATGCTTCGCCTTAGAGTGTTTTGATAAAAGTATGACAACGACGCGTAAGCTACATGCTTCAATGAATCATGTTCCAACCCACGCGCCCTCTTCTTGATCCAACAAGATGTCCGTCCATCCGAAAATACGGGATGGAATACGAATATTCGGTCTCGGCCCCACATGAATCAACAACGGTGTGGGCCAAGCCACTTCAAAGTTCCAACTTTTCAGGGCTCTGCAACGTCACACTCGAGGGGAAGATCATTCCTTACTACCGGGGGAGGCCTGTTTTTGGACATGATGTCCACAGGTGAACAGCATTTTCACACTATGTTGACACCATTTTTAATCCTAACATGAATTCAACATGGTGCAAAAATGCTGTCCATCTGTGGACATCGTGTCCAAAAACAGGCCTCTCCCGGTAGAGTAGACAGGGGTTCTTTTAGCGTGTTTTTGTGTACATACTCCGTACTGTGTTCAAGGTTTATGGATGGGTCGTGGCTCTAGCAAAGTGTTGATCAAGACGAATGAGTCGAGGCGTGTTAATTAGCATTGCCCCTGTCATTCCATCGCCACCTCTAGGAGTAGTTGCATAGAATATAGAATAGAGGAAGCAGTGACGCCTCGGACCGAGTTCTCGTCACTTCGACAATGTTCCATGTACAGCCGTAATTCCACCATCACCATTTGACATCACAGAACCAGCACCGGGTGTGTCGCAATGGCTGGATGATACACCGGAACTACGGAGTAGATCCTAGAGAGACAAGAAGGTTAATGTAGTCAATGCTGTTCCCTCTTCCATTTCATCGAACCCACTCTATCTTACTAACGTTTTGGCACTGTTCCTTCAAGTTCCAACGCATCTGTTCCGTCAATTTCTGACACAGTTGCTCCCGTCAATTTCTACAGGGCCCGCTTCTCCACACGCCGAGGCCCACTGATAGACCGTCTCCTCTCAATAGTCTCCGTGTGAAAGGTCTGTTCATTGCTTAGAAACTCCGGATCCTCTACCCGCGGTAATTCCTCAAGGATGTCCACCGACCCCGCCTCCAATCCTCGGTCTACTGTCATCTGGCCGTGTCAGGTCCCAGGTCAAATCATGATAGAATTGAGGCTCCAGCTCCTTCTTCCGCAAAGAATATCGACGAACGGCCCAAGGCAAGACTGTCATAACCTGGAAACTCATAAAGCAACGCTTTGATACGGCGAATACGAGGTCCAGGTCCTTGAGGTTGCGTCTCTTTTTCTCTTCAGCCAGAAGGAAGACGAGGATGAGGGCCAGAACATTAAGGCCGCTGAAAAGCCTCGGTTTTTCAGCGTCACCAAGGCCTAAATTGATGCTGCAGATACAATCCATGAGTGTTAGTGTCGCAGAGTTTGGGGTGTGGACTTACTTGGGGAAGAACATTGAAAGAAGTCCTGCAAACAAAAGATTGATGGAGATTGCCCACGCAGTATCCCACAATTATTAGCGAGTAGGCATGATTTTTTTTTTTTAACTCAGCTGCAGGCGTGATCGGGATAGAAACAAAAAGGCGCCATTGAAAGAAGACTGTACGAATCCCAGGAGGTTGTTAACGGATTTCCAGAGGGGAAGAAGCGTATCTGATCAGAAGGACGATGGAGCTCTTGGGAGTAGAAAAGGGCAAACACGAACCTTGCAGAAACGCTGCCAACGACACCGTCAAAATCACAATTTGCATACCCCTTTCACTGAAAGGAACATCTCTTTTCCTCCGAATCGCTCGCTTTTCCTATGGTGTGAGTTGCACCGAGAGATCGAGCCCAGCGTCAGGGTCTTCATCCTAGGCCACCTGGTCTTACGTGCAAAAGTCCTTGGTTACCCGAGCACCTCTCAATATGTCTTCATAGTTGACAGAGCGGAGAAATGTGTCGGTGAAAAACTGCACATCTGCCTTAGCTCGTCCTCTCTAAAGTGTACTGTTCAAAGACGTTAGAGAAAACTGTTTCAACTGGAGGGACTGGATCTTTGCGCACCTAGATGATTCTCAATGATAGCTTGTTCGTTGGCTCGGCGGTTGTTGACCTAAGCTGGGACGGACAGGTTCCTACGACGATTTTTTACCGAATCACGGTTTCAATATCTGTCGGTCATAATGCTTCTCTGGTTTGCCTGGGACTCGTGTTAAAGCAGGCGGTGAGCAATGCAACAGAAACTCCAGAATAAGTATCCTTGTGTTATACATCCGAGCAATGCGGTTTCAAGTGCCACGGGTATGCCTGGGGCGTCATTTTCATTTTATTTATTAGCAAGGACGCCTCGCGGGCGTACTACCGAGAAATCTGGCACGAGGCATCTTGGCATATAGCCTTGAGCAGGCAGGATTGTAGTCTCTCTGCGCCATGCTACAAGCCCTGGTTCGGGGACACAGGTGACAACCAACACCTTCTGCGGCACTGGTAATCTTTACTCGATGTGGTGATCTGCAACCCGGTTTGGGTGTGTTGTGAAATCCTTCCACCCTAGATTCTACAAGTCAGCTGCGGGGGAGAGAATACAAGTCGAGGGGCTAAATATCCTCCTAAAACGCGAACGCAGCAATTGCAGAAACATCCATCCTTCAATAATAAAAAGTCAGACATGAGCTGTTGAGAATTACTGCATTGTGTGTTTTTGTGACTTCCATTGTTGAAGATTGTAGATTAGAGTAGTCATGTATTTTGTCAGACACATGCTTACCTTCCTCAGCTGCAAACAATGCCCCGATGGGGAAGTGTCGCGGGGTTGACATCTTCATGAGCAGGTAACGAAATTCTCTCTGATATTACTTGGTGATGGTCCGCAGAATACATCCATTAGTCCTATCGACTCGGGTGGTCGACAAGGTGTTAGTTATTCTCCAGATCTTGGCATATGAGGCAGGGCAACCTTCACCGGAGTTTGCTTAGACTCACTTGACCTTGATGTTGAGTCCGCATTCTGTAAGATCCCAAAAAGATGAAACCGGAAATCAGAAATCAGGTACAGAAAGATAGACGTTCGCTTACACGAGAATTGGCCATGTGTGCTGACTGCAGGATCTGTGAAACGCCAGCGGGCTCATTCCTGCGATCCGTTTGAGGCCTGTCCAGATGGAAATTATCACGACTTCTTATGTATTGAGGTGCGCTTTCAGTTGAATAATGATAAGGTACTCGAATAGCACCTTTATTCCTTCCTTATAATTCCGGTATGGGCAGTACTCGAACCGAGAATGGACTATGGGTGCCTGGTTGGATTATTTTGCAATATTGATGATTTCTGGAGCTTCCTGTGCATTGCTTTTACTTGTTTGTGATTCTCCTTCTCTCCTCGAGAGACGGATGCGTACTGTGAGTGAGTGATGATATCCACTTGTGTGGCGTTCTCCAGCCGCATCCCCCTTTTAACGATACGCTGTTTACAAAGTACCCACTTGATACATAAAATTTAAACCATACCAAATTCCAGCTCGACTTGAAGATAAATGGCTTTGAGCTGCCTCGATTTCAACTTTTCATAAATGAGCTTCATATTACAGTCCATTGGGGATGAAATATCTGGAACATTGTATTGTAGGGTTGGGGAGGGAATGAGGCTGATGGTGAAGTTTGTCCGATGCTGAACTGTCTACCCTATATACTCGTGTGATTCCAGAAATTAAAGATGTGTAGGTCCTTAGCCGTACAGTTAATCTGAAATCATAGCTGGAGAACATGAGCGATGTGGTAATCGCGATGTCAATTATAGTGCGGAACGGTGAGATGGATGCAACGATGGTGTGCAGAAAGAGGGAAAATACCTTGGCTTTATTAACCACTGGATAGTAATGGCCAAGCCTAACGGAATGAGATTTCAATGCCACTCATCCGCCTTCCAATTTAAAAGCATCGAAAATTTATCGGATCTAAACAATATACCGAAACCTTGTCCTTAATAATTTATAACGATAATTTATTAAATTGGTATTACATGGCTCGGTAACCTCAATGTCCATTATCATGAAAGTAGAACACTGGGGATGTACCTAGTCTGAAACTCATTGATAATTTGGTACTATGAGCGCAGAGTAGGCCCTGGATGTTCCTGTAAATATACTATAATAAACGCTGCCCGCTAAAATTAAGGAACGAAAGACGCAGGAGCATGCGCATACACCCATCCAGGTATCTAAACATGTTTTTTCCCTGGAAACACTTGCTCATAAGGGTTTAATGTCAAGTGTTATTGCATATTTGTCCCCACAAAAACCCCGAGCCTTGGATAAGCACCTCATGCAGATCAGGCTCTCGTCAGTACATTCATCTACAAATGACAACCTGGCTCGCCGAACCACTTTCTTTCTTGGTAGTCTTTTGGAGTTTCGAGGACATGATCAGTCTTATGAGTCGATCGCATATCGTTTGAAGCCTCTTCATTTCGCCCCTGTCGGGACCATCTCCCCGCAGCGACCTCATTTGTTGTTCTGAGAGTTGTGGGGTTCGATTCCAACCCAGCGAGCACTATGTCAGGATCCAAGGCGGCGCTCAAGGCCATCAACAACGCCATCCGACAGCAGAAGTTCGACGATGCCGTTACCCAGGCTCAGGAGTTCCTGAAGAAGGAGTCCAAGAACTACCAAGGGTATTGTAGCGCGGACGAACCGCCCTCATGTGTTCACAGCTGATCACCGCAGGCACATCTTCCTTGCATTTGCGTTGGACAAGAAGGGCAACCTCGATGAAGCCGAGAATGTCTATCGCTCGGCCACATCGATTCGCCCTCAAGAGGCCCAGGCCTGGCAAGGCTTGGTCAAACTGTTTGAGAAGCAATCCGCCAAGAAGCTCGGCGCATATCATGAAGCCGTCGTGAATCTCGCTCAGATTTACCATGATGCTGACAACATGTTCAAGTCTCAAGATGCTGTCGACAAATTTGTGGATTTCGCCCGAGTTCACGGAGACCAGATGCAATACGCCGACGCCCTCTGGATCCAACTTCCAGAGTCTCCTCTCTATAGCGTCCTTGATGGTCGATTCCCGCACCCTGCGAAGACCTACGAGAGCATTGCGCACATCATTGAAACATTTGAGAAGAAGCGTACCAATGTTCTTATCGGTGAGCGCCGAACCCGACTGGGTGCAAAACTTGGCGAAGTCACCTTGGAAGTGAAGCGAGAAGTCTACAGCCAGAGTAAACTGGAATACATTTATCGACAGCTCATTAATTGGATAAACGACGACGACCTGAGGAGGACTTACGAGGAGAAACTCATTCAACTCTGCTATGAGCGTCTGTTGGTCGCACCGCTTGGCGCCGAAAAGGACCAGGAACGTCAAAAGGCTCTTGATCTGGCAAATGGCATGGTCACTATCAAACACCCCTACAAGCTCGCTTGGGATATTGTTATCGACTGGCAAGATAACAAGGAGATCAGAGAGTGGGATGTGGAAACCCTCCGAGCCTACTGCACATTCTTCCCCGAGAGCGATCTGTACAAAGTCATTACCAGCTATTTGACAAGCCCCGTCTCGCCGTTTCCTCCCCCAAAACAATACGAACAAGCTCCATCTGTCTCGAACGGTTCCGATGCAAGCGAGGATGACGAGGATGGTGGAGTGCCCACCTTGGTCGTTCCATTGACAGACGAAGACCGCCTTGTCATGATGACGGAGGGCATCGCCACTGCTGACTCCGTCTTCGCTTACAGACTTGTTGCCCAGTACTTCCTCCACCTTGGAGAATACGAAGGAACCGTTGAGCTAATGCGCAAGGCATCGAGCCTTGTGGCAAAGCAGAGAACCAGGACAGGTCTCTCGCTCGTGAATACGGAGGACGCGTATTTCTTGTCCCTTGGCACTGCCTTGGTGTACTACCAGTCACCGCGGCATCACCAAGAAGCAAAAAATCTATTCGACAAGGTCCTCGCGCGCGACACCACCTCCACCTCTGCCCTGATTGGCGTTGGCCTCATCTATGAAGAGGAAGAGGAGTACGACCAAGCCATCGACTTCCTCACCCGTGCTCTTCAGCGAGATAATACTAATACTCGAGTCAAGTCTGAGGCTGCGTGGGTCAAGGCGCTAAAGGGCGATTGGCAAATAGCGAAGGAAGAACTACAGGACTGCCTGGCGCCTCTCGAGGAGCAGGGAGCTGCCTCGGAAGAGCTGCTGGGCGAAACACAGTATCGCCTTGGTGTCTGCGTCTGGAATATTGATACCACTCGGGCAGCAAGGAAACAGCGCAAGGGAGAGTGCGCGTATTCATACTGGCTAAGCGCGTTGAGCAACCACCTCAACTATGCACCTACATACACAAGTCTCGGCGTCTTTTATGCCGACTATGCTAAGGACAAAAAGAGATCGCGACGCTGCTTTCAAAAGGCTCTGGAGCTGTCTCCTTCCGAAGTGGTTGCTGCCGAGCGCTTGGCACGCTCGTTTGCTGACGATGGAGACTGGGACCGAGTTGAGCTTGTGGCTCGCCGTATTGTCGACTCTGGAAAAGTGAAGCCACCACCTGGATCTAAAAGAAAGGGAATCAGCTGGCCACTCGCAGCATTGGGTGTCGCCGAGCTGAACAAACAAGACTTCCACAAAGCAATCGTGTCATTCCAGGCCGCGTTGCGTATATCCCCTGAAGACTACCATTCATGGGTCGGACTTGGAGAAAGTTATCACAGTTCCGGCCGACACATTGCGGCCACCAAGGCCATCGTCAACGCCCAGAAGCTGGAGGAGGATATCAAGACAGATATCCCGGCAAATACGTGGTTCACAAAGTACATGCTGGCCAATATCAAGCGCGAACTGGCCGAGTTTGATGAGTCCATCTCCCTGTACAAGGCCGTTTTGGAGACGCATCCTGGGGAGGAGGGCGTCATCATTGCTCTCATGCAGACCATGGTGGACAGTGCACTCACGTCGATCGAGAAAGGATTGTTCGGAAAGGCAATACACCTTGCCATTGACGCCATTGAATTTGCCATCAAGGCAAATGGCAATGTCCTCGACACTTTCAACTTTTGGAAAACGGTTGCTGACGCGTGCTCCGTTTTCTCGTCCGTCCAGAGTCGCACAGCTGATCTTCCAAAGCAATCTATTCGGGCCCTTCTGGAGAAAACCTCGCAGGAGGCTCATGAAATCTTTGCAGAAGTCGACAATGTTGGCACGGACGTCGTGTTTGCCAAGGGACTGTACGCAGATGATGAGAAACTCGGAGTTGACCTGACAAGATGCATCCATGCCACGATCTTGTGCCACAAGCAAGCTATCTATATTGCTACTCGCGATCGACACGCTCAGGCCGTTGCCTTCTACAACCTTGGATGGGCCGAGTACCGTGCCCACGTCTGTCTGCCATCTGATCTCCGTAAGAAATCCAGCCGGTACATCAAGACAGCCGTGAGGTCGTTCAAGCGGGCGATCGAGCTGGAGGCCGGAAACTCGGAGTTCTGGAACTCGCTCGGCGTGGTGACCAGCGAGATCAGCCCGTCGGTCTCACAGCATGCATTCGCGAGAAGCCTTTACCTTAACGAGAGGAGTCCTGTGACATGGACAAACTTGGGTACGCTGGCGCTGTTGTCTGGGGATGTGAAGCTGGCCAACGAGGCCTACACGAAGTCGCAGTCTACTGATCCTGACTATGCACATGCATGGCTTGGCCAAGCTTTTGTCGCCTTGTTGCACGGCGACTCGAAGGAGGCGAGAGGCCTCTTCACGCACGCAATGGAGATTTCTGAAGCATCGTCTGTGCCAACCCGCCGCCATTACTCAACTTCCATGTTCGACCATATCCTCCAAGTACCGTCCAACAGCCTCACCGTTGCATCATTCATCCAGCCACTCTTCGCACTCAACCAGCTCCAGAGCCTCAAGCCTGAAGATTTGGCCTTTGGCCACTTGTCGACACTGTATCAGGAGCGGACGCACGAGAGCTCCCGAGCCGTTGGCACGCTGGATAATATTTCAGATGCTCTAGAAGTTGACTACGAGAGAACAGAGTCGTCGGATAAGTTAGCAAAGTTTGCTTTGGTCAAGACGGACCTGGCGAGAGCGTATCTCGCATCCGGGTCTTACGAGAAGGCCGTCGAGTGTGCAGACTTGGCGCTTGACCTCAGCAGCGAGGAGGCAGACAGCGAGCTTACGAACGAGCAGCGCAGAAAGGCTAGGCTCTCTGCCCACCTGACAGCCGGCCTCGCACAGTACTTCAGCAACGAGTTTGAGGATGCCATCAAGCGCTTTGAGGAGGCCCTGACCGAGTCGTCTGGGAACCCGGATGCAGTCTGCCTCCTGGCTCAGATTCTGTGGGCTGAAGGGTCCGAGTCTTCGAGAGAAAGGGCCCGCGAGGGGCTGTTTGCTGTCATCGAAGAGCACCCTGACCATGTGCAGTCTGTGCTGCTCCTGGGCGTCATCGCCCTGCTGGACAACGACGAAGACAGCATCGAAGCCGTAGTGGAAGAGCTGCACGGCCTCCGCACCAACGACAAGGTGACGGCCTCGGAGCAATCCAACATCGGCGAGGTGCTCCGGGCCATCTCGACGCTCGGGCCCGGCCGTACCGGAGAGGACACGAGGACGCAGGTGCAGACGGACATTATGCTGTACCCACACCTGCCGCACGGGTGGTCGGCGCTCGCGGAGACGTCGGGCGACGAACATGCGGCGCAGATGGCGCTCAAGGTGGCAGTCCGGGGCATCCCTCCGCGGGGGTTCCTGGAGGCGCAGGATCTGGCCAAGGCGTATGCCGGGACGCAGGGGGCGGGAGATGCCCAGCGGGCGGCGTTCCTGGCGCCGTGGGAGCAGAGTGGATGGAAGGCTTTGAAGGTTGCCACGGAGGGGATCTAGGGGATGTGTATGCGTGAGATGTAGGAAAAAGAACAGAACAAAAAAGGGGCATCACTCTATATATAAACGCTCATCCACCTCCCAAGTCTCCCGAGGCATCGTCTTCTCACGAACGCTGCGTTTCCTCTAGACGTACCGCTTCGCGAAGCCTCGCTAACCTCCCGTCTAGCCACACCTTCTGCCATGCCTCGACCTTACCGCCCAGCAACACGCACTTGTCCGGCTCCAGCAGCAGCGTTCCCCGGGCGATCACGGTGCCGGCCTTGAGCAGCATCTTCTCGCCGACCTGGGTCTTGCCGACACCGATGCCGTCGATGCGGCGCAGCTCTACCGCGTAGAGCTTTACGCCCTTAGCGTCCTGCAGGACGAGGCGGTGGGTTGCGTTCTTGCCCGCGGGTCGTACGCCAGCGGTTGTAGTTGTCGTCGTTCTCGTGGTGCGCTGCGTATTCTCGACCTCGTTATTTTCGTCGTCATCTGCGGTAACGCGTACAACCTCCCTACCACGGGTAGTCTCGCCGCGCTCCACAGCCTCCAGCTCCTCGACCTGCTCCCAGCGACTGAGGGCGAGGTTCTCAACGTCGAGGACCTGGACGTGCACGGGGCGTTTCAAGCGGGTCTCATGGGCGCTGACAGTGTCGGCTGCGGGAGGGAAGGCCGGCAGCGCGGCGGCGTTGAGCAGGCTCGACGAGGTGAGGTCGACGGCGAGCAGGCGGGCTTTCGCGGTGGCGAGCAGCGAGGGCAGCGGCGGGGGCGGCGAGCGGGCGGTGGCCAACGTGATGAGGAAGGCGGTTGATGGGGAGGGTAGGGATTGGGCGAGGATAGCGGCGCGGAGTTGGCCGGCGACGTCCATTGTTTGTGGCGTGAGTGTGTGTTATCGCGGGTTCATCGTGGTTGGTCTTGAGGGATCGAAGTTATTTTGGGTGTGTAGACTAAATAACTTAGAGCTTTGAGCTTCCTTCCATGTGAAAGCTAGGTACATGGGTGGTGGAGCCATGACGTTCCATCCTAGGACACATGGGTCCCCCTACAGCCTACAGGCACCTAAAGTTAGCGGCCCCATCCCCCCTGCATCGCCTGCAGCTCCAGGGGGGCTGACCACTAACGCACCGTGTCACCTTTGCCGGGCCAGAACTTAAGTGTTAAGCCTCCAAGGCGAGCATCACCAACTCTCCTTACGCACCCTCCAGCCCTCTAATTCGTCTCTCTTTCTTTTTCTGTCTCCATCTCTCTCTTCTTTCCAGCCAGCCCTCGCCATGTCGACAATCGCCTCCCCCCGCGAACCTCCGCGGCGCACTCCAAACTCCTCTACCCGCCCGTCCCTCGAAACCTCCCGGTCCGCCGTCGCCTCGCCGGTCCTCGGCCAGTCCGCCGCCGCCTTCCCATCCTCGGCCGCCGCCACCGTCACCTCCTCCGGCTCCTCCCAGGCGGCGCCGGCCCCCAAACGCGCCAACCGCGTTGCCCTCCGCGAGTACTACAACCTGCGGGCGTCAACGCCCCGCATCGACCTCCCGGACTCTGAGGTGCCGCCCAGCGAGGTCGACGCCCTGGACTTTGACGCCGACGAGTACGTTGCCAAGGTCGCTGCGCGGAGCAGCCTGGAGGAGCTGCTGCGCCTATACACGCGGGTTGTGGGTGAAGTGCGTGCGCTAGATGCCGAGAAGAAGGCTCTGGTGTACGACAACTACAGCAAGTTGATCACAGCGACGGAGACGATTCGCAAGGTACGCACAACTCCATACAAGCCATGATGATTCAACCACAAGCTAACCGAGACGTCCCTCTTACAGATGCGAGCAAACATGGACCCCCTGAACCCCATGGCCTCAACCCTCGACCCCGCCATCGCCCAAATCTACTCCCAAGCCTCCTCCATCCGCGAAGCCCTCCGCGCCTCGGTCCCTCCCCCTGACTCCGACGACGGCAAGAAGCGTGAGACGGGGCTACGCCGGCAGCGCACCCGAGAGCTGGCTACCGAAGTACTAGCCACGCCGGAGCGGCTACGGAGCCTGGTCAAAGAGGGCAAGGTCGAACAGGCGCGCAAACAATGGGAGATGCCACGGCGGTTGCTGCTAGCATGGAAGGAGAAGGGTGTAGGTGGGGCGGATGTCGATGAGTGTCTAGAACAGGGCGACGAGGTGCTGAGACAGGAAGGGAGCAGGAAGAGCGGAGTGAGCGAGCGATCGTCCAAAGATGGACGAGTATCAAAGGATGGGCGAGTATCCAAGGATGGACGATAATGCACAAACACACATAGATACCCAATGCTTTTCAGCCTTCTCATTTTGCTCCGTTCCAAACACGACTCCAAAACATGGCCTCTGCATCATATCATGCCGCTCGAGCTATAGCTCCTGGACGTCTATGATGGTGAATGGATCCTTGTCGTACTCGCTCAGGACTACCTCGGCATCCGGCACACTCGCCCTCAGCCGCTCCTCCAGCTTGGGCTTTAGCACCTCCTTCAGGTAGCCACGCTCCGAGTTGCTGTGGAAGACCTGCACCAGCGTGCGGCCCTGCTGGATCGCCCTCAGCGCCGAGTGGTGGCTCGTCTCGCCCGTGACCAGCAGGTCCACGCCGGTGTTCTTGAGAATGTCGTAGCCGCTGCCGGCACACACGCCAAAGCTCTCGACCTTGGCCGTCTTGATGTTGGCGCCAACAGGGCTGGCGACCATGACATGTCGTAGACCACCAAGCCTGTCAGCCAGGCGCAGGATGACCTCGCGCAGGGAGACGGCCTTCTCGAAGCGTCCGATGGCGCCATACCCGGCTGGAGAGTGCGAGGCCGGCGCAGTGCTGCAGGGGATAGCGACAGAGCGCTCGCTGGTGTGCGGGCCGGAGATGATGTCGGCCAGCCAGGTGTTGAGACCGTCGGGGGCGGCATCAACGGCCGTGTGAGGGCAGTAGACGGCGATTCCAGCCTTGGCAAGGTGCAAGAGTGTGGCTTGCTGGGGGTCTTTGTTCGTGATGGACTTGAGGCCGCTGAAGATGAAGGGGTCTGAATGGTGAGTGTTAGGGCGTAATCTCATGCTCGGGGACACGATGAATCCTTACGGTAGCTAACAATGACACTGACGCCCTGGCCAATGGCATCTACAGCAACCTGGAAGGTCAGGTCGTTGGTTACCAAAACCCTGGGTTTGTTCTTGCGAGAATCTATGTCTGAGTTGCCCACCAGCAGACCGACGTTGTCCCACGATCTGTCAGCCAGTTCTTCGGGATACCTACTGCCAGTTAGCATGCTATAGTTCCCAATGCCTCCAACAACAAAATACTTACAGCTTCTGCATCGATTCCACAACGACCTTGGTAAAGGCCGCGGGCTCGACCTGCCAGGCTCCCCAGGCTCCGACGTCAGGCATGATGGAGGTTGGCGAGTGAGAATCTGTCTTTGACGAGGGTCCTGGGCGAGGGCAACAAGATGAACAAGGCCTTCTGGGAAGATAGACGTAGGATTGAGGCGCGACGAAGGGCGTCGTTGTCCGAGTCGAACAGATGGTTCCTCTCAACCTCGCGGATGAATGTGCAAGCAAACTTCGCCAAGCACCGCCCTGCATGTCAGGGAGAAAACAGGAGCTTGGGTGACCTGGTATGAAGCGTTTGCTTGTAAGTTGGCTGTCGTAAGATGAAGCTCCGTGGCTACAAGCTTCAAGCTTCCTCCACTGAGGTGCAATTAAAAAGACCCCATGAGCTCATACCGTGCCAATTGCGCACATTGCAGCACTGTCCTGTCGTACTCTCCCACCTTCCGTTACCAAATGCGCTTGCCCCACGGTTTGATATCTAATCAATCAATCTCGTCGTTGCCCTTTGCCAACCCAAACTCTCCCTTTTCTAACCCTCCGCCGAACGCCTTCACCCGCTCGCTCTCGCCCCTCGCTTCCGAGAAAACCCCAACCGCCATGGCGCAAATCACCGATGAGAGCATGCGCGACGCCATCACCGAGCGCCTCCAGGCGGTCCACGTCGACGTCACCGACATGTCCGGTAGGTTTCCCTTGCCCATCACCCCGCCATGCTACCCCTCCAAACCAAAAAAAACCACCGTCGCGCACTCTAAGACGAAGGACACGAGAACCGGCGCAGCCAAACTAACGCAACACTTCCTACTCACAGGCGGCTGCGGTCAGGCCTTCACTTCACTCATCGTCTCGCCCCAGTTCCAGGGCCTTAACTCGCTCAAGCGCCATCGCCTCGTCAACGCCGCCCTCAAAGACGAGATCGCCGCCATTCACGCCTGGACCGCAAAGTGCCAGACCCCCGCCGAGTACGAGCGCGACAAGGCCAAGGCCGCGGCACCCTCCGAGTCGGCAGATGCTGCGATGACATGAGACCTATGAAAGTAGCATAAGACATTGCGACGATCAAGAAGACGATAACAGCAAAGGACAAATCTAGGGACAGGCCCGGAAAGGACACAAAAAATCATGGCAGACGGCGGGGCGCCACATAGACCAGGAATGGAAGCGATGGGGCAGTCGAGATATCCGTACAGAAATGGCAATGGACAGACAAACAAACATGCCGCGGTACACAAGGCGAGGAAGGGCACATTGAGGACTTGGAAATTAGAGCCTCTTTATTTTGGGGAGCGTTCAACTCAGAAAAAGGGTTTTGGGTGGTCATCGTCTCTTTGCGCCTGTGGCTGTGCTTATGGCCGTAGCCATTTGTCAACCATGTTTTCCCACCAGTGCATCTCCGTACTCCGTTTAAGCAGAAGCCCCCCCCACTGGGACTTCTTCCGTGCGGCGCGTCTAGAATAGGCCCAGCAAATCGTCGCTATCCTTCTTCGGTTGCTGAGGAGCTGCCCCGCCCTGTGCTTGCTGGAGTTGCATCGCCGCCGGCAGCGGCTCGCTCGACGAGCCTCCAAAGTTCATACTCTCGAATCCGTTCATCAAGTCGTTCATGCCACCACCAGGAGCAGGGGACACAGCCGGGGCTGCGGCACCACCAGCCGGTGCTACCGGCGCGTCGAACATACTCATCATGTCAGCCATGGCACTCGAGGGACCACCAGCTGCGGGGCTCGCCACACGGTCAGGTGTTGCAGAGGCGCTGTTCTGCTCCTGCGACGCGGGCGCGGCGCCGTCAAAGTCGATATCGAGGAGATTCTCGACGTTGTTCTGCGATGTGTTGCCAGATCCATTGGCAGCAGACACGGATGCGGCGATGGGGTTTTCGGCCGCGTTTTGCCGTTGCTCTTGGATCGCGGCGCGCTGGATCTCGTCGGCGCCAAAGCGGCCCTTGCCCACAAACGACTCTGGAGGCTTGTGATAGACCGAGGCTAAAGTCGAGAGTTCCGTGAGGAGCTGCTCAAGCAATGCGGGTGGTAGGCTGGTCATAGTAGTAGAGATGGTGGGCTTTTGAGACAGCACAATGCTCTACAAACATCAAATTAGCAGCCTGCCTCAACGTAACTCTTTGAGTTTTCATACCTTGGCAACCTCCGGGTCGGTAGATAGCAGACGCCAGTAAACGTACGCCCTGTCACGGATGTCTGGGTTGTCGTTCTCTGCCGTCGCTGCTTGGAGCACCTTTTGCACAAGCCCCTGACTGCTTCCCGGCTTCTTCAAGAACAGCTTTACCACGGCTGTCAATATTTGCAGTTGAGTCTAGATTGTATGTCAGTCGGTGCAAGACCCCAAGGCGTTTGAGATGAAACTAACCTGAGTGAATTCCTCCATGAAGCTCTCAACGAAGCTCTCCAGAATCTCATCCGCGTTGTTGATCTTCTCGGCGTACTCGCCCACAATCCAGATGAGCGACCCACGGGCGGTAGGCTCGTCCAGCTCATCGATGTACTGGCAGAGAGTAGGGATCACTCCCTCATAGCCCGGGTACTTGCGCAGGATATCCTTGATAACGACCACGACCTCCTGGACAACGTAGTTGACCTTGGTCGAGATCAGGTCCTCGAGGGCTCGGACACACTTCTCACTAGCGCTCTCGATCTTGATAGCCACTTGGCCAATGGCCTTGACAGCTCTCTTGACGAAATCCATATCCACTTCCAGGGCGTACTCCTTCAACTCGGCGAGGAGCTGCTCGTAGTTGCTCTCGTTTGCTATTCTAACCATGATCTCTAGCTTTTGAAGCTTGACATACGGAGGGTCGGTATATTTGCAGAAGAAGACTCGCATCTCTTTGCTAAGGATGTCGGGCTTGGCTTGGAGGAGAAGATCAATGTTCCGTAGGGCGACGTATTGAACCTCGGGTTGCGATGCAACCAGAGTAACTGCGACGTGGGTTAGTTATGAATGACTAGGCACCAAGATTCTCATGCACGTACCTAGCGGAGGGGCCATCTTCTTGAGATATGACCTCACCAACTCCGGGCCGACAGCATTCATGTGAATAAAGACGACCTTTACAGCGGCGAGGACGACGCTAGGGTTGACGTGCTGGAACTGGGGCGCCACTCGCTCGCAGATGTGCTCCGACTCCTTCAAGTCTGCGGTCTGGTAGTTGGCCAACGTCGTCAGGATGGTAACTCGACCCCACTCTGTACACTCGTTGAGAGCCATAAGCAGCTTCTTCAGCGTCATAGGTGTGATGATGAGCGCCCTCGTCTCTGGTGCCGTCTCGGTGATCTCCGAAAGCGCCTGCACCGAGTTTGCGACGACCATGGGGTTGGGGTCGCCAATTAGCTCCTGAAGCATCTCGAGGAAGCCGTTCTCCATGCACATGGTCGGGTTAAGATCGAATAGCTTGGCGACGCAGATGGCAGCGGTCTTGCGCACGTATGGCGACTCGTCTCGTAACGTCTTCCTCAGGGGCTCTTCCATGTAGTCGACCATCTTATCCACTCTAATGCAGCCCATGGTTCGAATCGCCAAAGCTCGTATCAGCGGGTTGGGGTCTTCTGAATCTTGGACGAAGGTATTGACGGCGAGAATGCACAGGTCGGGGTGCGACTTGGCATAATTCCTAGACAGCTAGGTCAGTCACGATGTCCTCATGTCCTTCTAGCGGAAGACTAGATGCGGCGACCAAGTCGGTCGAGAACTAAGAAGCCTAGCAGATCTACATACATGAGGTAGAGATAGACGAGCTTCTTCTGGTCGAGATCGGCCGTTGCAATGTTCTTGAGGACGTCGGGGAACAGGGCAGACACATCCTTGCCAAGCGTCATGGCCATGATGGTCTTCTGTATCGACTCCTTGCGCTCATACGCATACTGGGAGACGAGGCCGGCGCGCAGCTCAAAGGTCTCGCCCTTGCGAGGCACGGCGAAGGCGCCGCGAATGCGGTTTACCGCCATCGTCGAGGATCGTTGGGATGGAGGAGGTAGGGGGCACGCGAAGGTGTTGCAGCAGGAAGCAGGTTGGAGGGGTCGAAGGGAGCGGTGACGGCGGCCGAAGCAGGTGTCTCTAGACGGTGAACACAGAGAGTGTCTCAGGCGTCAGAGACCGCATCCACCAACAGAGCTGTTGAAATTCGGGGATGCGTCGTGGGTAAGCTGCGTCGTGGTAATGAGGGAGTGTTGTAAGGAGTAAGGCGGACACAGCGGCGCTGAAGATGCCAAGGCCACGAGGATACGTCTGGACTCTGGAGGTCGGGTTCCAGTCTAGGCCACCACCAGTTCCACATGGACCACTGTTCAGTGTCAGGGCAGGCGCCTGGCTGCCCCCTAACCTTAAATTCCCGCTTGATTGCCGCTACAGTGCAGCGTGGCTTCAATCGCTAACAATTTTTTGGCCCAAAGTCTCCATATTCCTCAGCTTAGTCACCATTATATCTACAACTTCCCTCTCTATGCTGAACATCAGCCATTCAACAGCATCAACGGACTGTCGAGGCTATTTGCTTATCAAACAACTACTTCCAAGAAAAGATCTTGACTGTGTTGGTGGAGGCCTTTAATTAGGGGAATTGCCGTGATCAATCAAAAAGGGCTTTCGAGTGAGTACTGAGACGTCCAGACCTCAGTCCTTCAATCCGACCTGACCTGAAATGGTAAGTACTTGTTCCTCTAGCATCCGTCTTCATCGACGAAGACTGACACTCAACGCAGGCAAGCTTACCAAACCTCCGCCGCCTCTTCACCGAGTCTCGGACCGATGACGAGGAGCGAGAAGTGTCTCGAAAAGCGGTATGCATGGCAACTTCGACTTTTGCTGTCAGCCCAGGCCATACTAACACTGGGCAGTTCTACAACGCCGTGCTATTTATGGGATCTATCGCCGTTTTCAGTCTGATCGCTCAGAAGCTCAACGCTGGCAAGTGAGCTGATGTATTGTACCGTGTTGTACTTGGAATGTACTTGGGGAGTCTGGCGCCATGGCTTAATGTAACCAAAAAGGGGAAACCCCCGTTCTCTAGTGGGCATTATTCATTATTCTTCCTCATCTACATCCTGCTCTCCCACTTCGCCCTGCCCTGCTTGCGTCTTGACTGCTATGGCGTCCTGTTTCCTCCAGAGGCCAGCCAGGAAACCATTTGTGCTTGCCTCGTCTATCCCTTTGTCTTCTCTCTTCTTCAAAAACCTAGGGAACCTCAGACTCAGTCCCCTCTCATCGCTGACCAGCCCAATTGCGGCCGTGTACGTCGGGCTCAGTGTGATGTCGGCAAACGCCATCTCCCATACCTCTTGCGGCTCGAACCATACATCCGGCCTGGGGCCCGAATATTCCACAAAACTCGGCTTCTGTGCCCTGGTGTTCTTTGGCTCCCCGCTCTCCTTCCCGTCGTCATAAAACTCCTTGTTGGCTTTGTAAAAGGTATCAGTGAAGCCGGATATGCATTTACACACTGCCTCGAGCGATCCTGTCTCCTCGTTTCGGACCGCAAGGAGAATAGGCGACCACCACTTTGCCTTGCGGCCAGAGCCATGCCATGCGGCTATGGGTATCAGGTCGAGTGTGTCAAAGCTAGAATTGTAGTCCTTCTTGACTTTAAGCCATGAGTCAAGTCTCTTGTCTGGCTCGTATGTTGCTAGCAGGGGTTTTCGTCTTGACGTGGCCTTTCCATCTTCCTCGACCGCCGACTTGGTCTTTCCCTTGCCTTTGGTTTTGGACTTGGGTAAAACAATCTTCTCTTTGTCCTCGGGTGTCTGTTCCCTCGTGTCTCCAATTGATGGTAGAATGGGCAGGCTATCCAAAATTTTGACCATTAATCCTTCGCATTTGCCCTCAGTTGCGGATTTGAAGAATTCCAACACCGCCTCCGAGTCCCCAGAGGTAGCATCGAGACTCTTCACCCATGTGAAGTGATGGGGGATCTCTATGAAGAGAGATCGCAGCAACTCCCGTCGTTCGCGGAATGAGCGATCGAGGAGTGGCTGTCCGTTTAGATACATCAGATCGAATGAGAAGAGGCACACGCTGATTGTGATGCTACCAATGTCAACATCCTTCCTAGCACGGTTTGTCAATGTCTGAAAGTTCTTCAGTTCCCCGGTGATTCGATCAACAGCAACCACTTCGCCTTCCATTATAAAGCTTCCGACCCCTTCTCCCCGGATCTTCGGTATAAGCTCAACAAGATCAGGATATTTGTCGGTCATTAACTCGAGATGCCTGGAGAAGATGGACACTCTGCCCCGCTCGTCGCAGTGTATCTGGGCTCTCTGCCCATCATATTTGTACTCGCAAGCGAAATCCCTTCCCTGGAGCTTGGTGAGTATCTCAGACAAGTCCCGTGTAATGCTTCCAAGCATAGGACGTAGAGGAACATGAACAGCGATGCCACATCGAACCAACAATTCGTCCGAGATGCCGATATCAAGAAGCACGGGCACCAGGTCACTATAGTTAGGTCGCTTGGCGAAGCATGACTTAACAATTTCCTCGCCTCTAGCCCAAATCTCAGCCAATTCTTCTTTCTTCAATTTAGACAGCTCAGAAGCAGATCTCAGGGGGAAATCTGTGCCTGGAGGTCGCGATAGAAGGAACGCCCTGGACAAGGCAATCAGCATGGTTGTCTTCACAGCCCCGATACGAAGCTAGAGTGGCGTTAGCAACAGGCGATTATCCGTCTTCTGGGAACATCTTACATGCTGACATAGAGTTCGTACGACAAACCGGCTTTCTTCCCCGCCCCGGGCGTCCTGGAGGAGCCGGTCTACGAGCCTTTGTTTGGCTTCTCCGCTCCCTTGCCCTTGACTATTGGCGATTTTTACCAAGGATTGATATACTCCCTTGATAGTTAGTGGCTTTGGCTTTCTCAAAGTAAAGCTCTGCTTCTTCTTGGCCTCAAATGCCACATCTCCAGCATCTCCATGTTTGTCATAAATAGCTTTGAGTGACCGGTTGTCAAGACCACATACACTTCTTAGGGCTTTCGAGATCGCGGAACCGCCCAACCCCAGTTCCATGGATATGTAAGGCGGCGATATTGAGTTCGTTGCTAACCAGACCTAAGAGAATGAGACATGGTTGCAAAAAGGCAGCTGGGCACCTACCGCAGGCAACAGACTTGACGGGTCCCCTTCAATCAGGATTCTTATACAATTCACCAGGGCATCCACAATCTTTATACGGCTTGTAGTCCCACTGACCAGCACAAAGCACCTGGTGAGGAGGGCGTACGAAGCGTCTCCACCCTCCGACGTCCAGTGTTCTTGTAACTGGGATAAGTACTGTGAGGGCTTAAATGTGAGGGGTGATTCGTCCAACGGTATTGATGTCGAAGTTGTGTCTTCAGACATGCCGGCTGATTGAAGACCAAGGGTGGCCTTGGACCTGTCCTTGTTTTGGCTGGGTTTGGCAAATGATGATGGAAGAACAAGGGTATGGTTTTGTTCGGAATTTTCCAGAGTTCCGTTTGTCTCGATTGGTTCAGTCGCTTCAGGTTCGCTAGGTGTTGTCTGACTCTTTGGTTGAGCTGCTTTTGGTTGAGCTGCTTCCCTCTCCTCTTGATCCCATTCTGCCTGGAGCTTACGGGCGAGCTCTTCGTCGGTCATCTCGGCCGCAACATCACTCGACGCCGCACCCGCCTGACCGCTGTTCTCTGAATCATTTTGTCTCTGTTTTGAGAAGAAGTACTCCAATCCTCTCGAAGAGGATGCAACCACTTTGCTACCGCTGTTGTTCAGCTTCCGCTTCTTGGCGGGACTGGGCATTGTCACAAATGGAGGTGCTTCAAAACTTCGATGTCATCCATCAAAAAAAAAAAAAAAAGGCCCCCCGGTCTTGGTCAGTCGGAAAAGATTTGGAATCATTTGTGGATAAGGTATGAGAGGGGAGACGCCCTCTTCACAATCACCCGCGACCTCCGGGAGCTCTATGACGACGGCAGACGCGGGTGCACGTGACGGCCGCACAACCACCCTAAGCCAAAATCCCCAGCCCCCCGACCAGGCGCTAAGCCCGTAGGGGACGCACAAGCGACTCGCTCACACAACCCGTCGAATTCTTCCTCTGCCCCACTGTCGCGAACCTCCCTTCCTCATAACCTCAAATCATTCTCTGTCCTCCCGACACCATGAACGGCGAAGACCCGCCTGAGAGGCCCGAGGGCATCACTGCCATTATCAACGGCCTCGAGCGGTATAACCCCGAGGCCGTCAGCCACCTCGAGTCCTATCTCCAGGAGCAATGCGAACAGAAGTACACTGATTGCAACGCCAACCGCACGTTGTTGAAGCTGTGAGTTTCTCCTCTTTCCTCTCTCTTCTCCTCTTATCACTCCTCTCTGGCGATCTCCTTCGCCGATGCATATTTCCCCGGGCTTTAATGATGAAATATGTCAACTTTCTACCTAATCGTGGCAAAGCCACATGAAGGGGAAAATGTTTTAATTAGACTCTGACAAGCCCATCATCCTCCTTTTTCAACTGTCTACTTCCCCTTTGCGGACCGAGGCTGACCCAAATCTCCCTGTCCCAGGTACCAGCTCAACCCCGACCGTATCAAGGATGAGATCGTCACCAACATCCTAGTCAAGGCCATGGCCGAGTTCCCTTCATCACAGTTCTCTCTCGCCCTCCATCTCATTAACCCCTCTGCCGCAAATGGCGAGCTCCACGAAGCCGTCGGCAAGCTCCGCGCTCTCAACGGCCAGCTCGAGGGTGCCCAATATGCTGGCTTCTGGGCCGACATTGATGGTGACGATCTCTGTGCCGACCTGATTGCCGATATTGTCGGCTTCGAGGACGTAGTCCGCCACCGTATTGCCCTGCTGGTCTCTCAGTCCTTCCGTGAGATCCAGCTCAGCCACCTTGAGTCATGGCTCGGCCTCAACGAGGATGCCACTAAGACATTCATCACCGAGGTCTGCGGCTGGACTGTTGACGGTGAGGGCAACGTCAAGATTCCCTCCAACCCCGAGAACGAGGCCAAGAAGTCCGAGATCCGGGAGGATGTGAACGTCGAGCAATTCTCAAGAGTGCTCCGACGTGCTTGGGAGGAGACGGCGTAGAAACTTGACAAAGGATCAAGGGCCTTTGTTGCTTCCCATCAGTGGGACATGCCATGACGATTCACGAAGCGGAAGGGATAGCATGGTAGCATGGAAGGGGTATAAAATCCAGGCGTTTAATAGGACATGTCATTGAAGAGCAATCCAGAGGATCTAGACATGATAGAGAACTTTGCGATTTGTGGGATTACCCATGCTTGAAGTATTTTATTTGCCAAACATGTCCTTGTGTCTGTTCCTTTTCCTTTTCCTGTTCCTGCTTCTGCTTTTATCTAGGCTTCTGCCTTCGCCACTACCTTGCGCTTCTAGCTTTGGCCTACATCATGTCATCCTCACATGCAACCCTGCCTACTTCCTCTTCGTCAACTCTTCCCACTGAACACCAGCCCACTCCTCAAGATACCCAGCCTTCCCCAGCTCCGTACCCCGCGGCGAGCAATCCTTCTCGCATACGCCCACAAGGATGGTCCCCCATTCCATGCCGTCCAGGCTCAGGTCATCAGCTTCCAGCTCAAAGATGGCGTTGGGCGTCAGCTGGACCTCGAACACCCTCCTGGCCCCGCAGGCGGCGCACCGCGGGATGGCGCCCTTGTTGACGGCCTCGCCGACCTTGTCCGTCTTGGAGTACAGTAGTGGCGTGCCGGCGAACTCGTAGCGGATGACCTGCTCCGGGTTCTGGGCTAGCCGGTCGGCGAACTTCTGGAAGGTGCCGTCCATGGCGGACTCAAAGGCCTCGCGGTCTAGGATCGACGGCTCGGGGGCGTCGGCCGCCTCGACGCGCGCGTTGTCGGGCACCTTGCTGGGCGTATTGTCGAGCGTCTCGAAGTCGGCGTCGGCGAGGTACAGCGTCGGGTAGGCGTCGGGTTGCGTCTCGGGCCAGGGCTCGGCCGGCGGCGGCGCGGCGGCGGCGGGCGCGTTGATGGACAGGGTCTCGGCGAATGTCTTCGGGAGTGCGGCCACAGCTGCGTCGGACACGGAGGCGGGCTTGGCGGCGGCGGGCGAGGAGAAGGGGTTAGATGAAGCGCCGGCGCTGAAGGGGTTGCTGGCGCTGCTGGACGAGCTGAACGGGTTGGCGTTGCTCGAGAACGGGTTCGCTCCTCCGCCGAGAGGCTTTGACCCAAAGAGCGTCTCGCCCAGGCCAGGTCCGTCGTTCTTGGGCGCTGGCTGCTCTTCCACCTTGTCCTGCGTGGTGTCGTCCTGCTTGGGTGCCTCCTCCTTCCACACCCTCACGCCTCGCAGGGCGCGAATGCTACCCTCTCTGCGCCGGCACGTCTGGCGCCGGCACGCAAAGACATATATACGTCGATCATGTTCGGGAAACCGCTCGGGGAGTTCGCCGTTGATTTGCAACAGCAGGACCATCATATCTTTGCAGACCTTACATCTAGCAAATGCGGCGCTCGGTGCGTCCTCAGGGTCCAGCCAGTCCTACCCAACGGTGTTAGCGGGTACACTTAACCAGAGGTTCCAGAACGACAAACTTACGGGACGACCTCCAAGACGGCTTATAGTGTCTTCGTCTGCTTCCTTAGAAGCATATCCCAAGAGGACATTTGTCTCCTCAAACTCCCCGTCCGAGGAATCGGATTCGTAAGAAGCCATGGTCGCGTCGAGGTCTAGGGTTGCTGAAAATGATGGTGGGGTCGAGATTTTTTTTCGTTGGAGTTGACGTTGATGCGGGGCTTAGCGCAGCGATAAGAAAATCATAATCAAGTTGGTGGTATTGGTGTTGGCATTATTGACCACAGCCAAGGAATCAAAGCGAAAATTCGGGCATGGAAGGATTGTTCATTTCTTTTAGAAAAGTTGGTATACATTGTAATCATTTCGATTACTGCCAGTATCCTTTTTTGTCTACCATCGTTCTAAAGTGGTGTCTCCTAGTGCTGGATCTCGGGTCCAACTTCAACTCAACTCCCGCTCCGGCAACGACGACAACGGCGCCGATTGCCCTAAGCCCAAGAACGAACCCACCCTCTTTAAATGTCCATTTACATGTGATCATTAGGCCCGTCCATCCCCGGCCCTGGTCCACCTGCTCTGCCCATCTGTCGAGCCTTCAACAGCTCGTCACATAGAAGCAGGTTGGACGCGATGCTGGAGCTAGACGCGACGCAGTTCCGCAATACTCGGAACGAGTCGTAGACACCCATCAGCTCGGGATCCATAGGCTCGCCTGTCTCCAGGTCCAAGCCAACCACGTTTCCTTCGCGGTTCTCATCCTGCAGGGCAGCAACTGTGATCGTGTTAGTCTAATATTCCCGTATACAAACTCCAGAAAAAACTTACGAGCATCTTGAACGTCGAGACCGGCGTTGGCGGCCAGGGTCTTGGGAATAATGAGTAGAGCGTCGGCGAAAGCCTCAACGCCCCACTTCGCCTTGCCCTTGACGGTCTTGGAGAAGGCATCGCTCTTCAGGTGGGCAGCACACGCAACCTGGAATGCGCCAGCACCGGGCACTACGCTCTTGTCCACAATCATGTTGTAGACACTGCGAAGACCGTCTCGAACTGCGTCCGTTACTTGGGCAATGGTGTGCGCGTTGGGGCCCTTGATCATGAGCGTCACCGACTTGGGGTCCTTGACCTCCTCGACAAAAGTAAATTTCTCCTCGCCCAGAGTCTGCTCGTAGACGAGACCAGCCCAGCCCAGAGACTCCTCCGACAGGTCGTCGACACTGTTTTGCGCAGTACCGCCGCAAACCAGCTGGAGTCGCTCCATGTTTCTCCGCTTGGCTCGGCGAAGAGCCAGAATGCCGTTCTTGGCAAGGACGTCGAGTGACAGGGGATCGATGCCCTTCTGGTTGATGACGACAAAGTTCTTGGTGCCACCAGTGCCGCAAAGCTCCTGCTTCAGCTCGACAATCTTCTTTAGCTTAGCATCGACGAACCGGCGCTCGCTCTCGACGAGCTTATCGCGCTGCTCGGCGCTCGAGTAGAAAAAGCTGGAGTTAATCTCGGACTTCTCGTACTCCAGGCTGACGTTGAGGGTCAGAATGTAGCAGTTCTCGAGTCGCTTCGGCATGTCGGGGTGCCGGGCGCCGTGGTCCAACGCCAAGCCTCGGATGAGCTTGGTGTCGGCGGCTGTCCGGTGCTGCATCTTCATGATCTCCACCATGTGCAAGTCGGGCTTCGCGGGGGTCTGGTAAATGGCCAAGACGGCATCGACAATGTCGGGGGTCAGGTTTTCCGCCAGGGTCGAGTTGAGCTTAGTGGTGAGCGACGTTCGGGCGACGCTGAGGAGAAGTTCTCGGTCAACGTCCTTGGGGAGCTTGAAGGTGTCGAGGAACTACGACAGTGAGCGGGAGCCTCGAGATAGTGTCATTGCAGGGCTCACCTTCAGGGCTTCGATCTTGGCAAGCTCAAAACCGTCGGTGATGATCCGGGGGTGCAGTCCCTCGGAGATGTATCGGTCTGCCTGCTTCAGCAGCTCGCCCACCAGCATCACCACCGAGGTGGTTCCGTCGCCGCAAATGTCGTCCTGCGCAGTCGCTGCTCGGGCAATCATGACGGCGGTCGGGTTCTGTATTTGCATCTCTCGCAGCAGGACGTTGCCGTCCTTGGTCAACTTGATCTAGCGGGGGATCCGTTAGTAAAGGGGTGGGCTGAGGGGCAGATGGAGAGGCGGTGGTACCTGTCCCGCACCGTCGACGAGCCTGGGAGAAAGTCAGCGAGGCCAATAGCGGATGGTGTATGCGAGGCTCACATCTTGATGGTGCCCCGGGGGCCGAGGTTGGACTTGAGGACATCCTGGAGGCCCTCACCGGCACTGATGTTGACCTTCAGAGCTTCGCCCCTCCTCTGCGACGCAGTAAGTGGTTAGTTACGTGGCGGCAAGGTAGTATTTCGTCAGGTAGGACGGAACAACGTACTCGGGACTCGGCCTTGGGGTTGAGAAGCTGCGCGGCCGACATGTCTGAGAATTCTGTGTTCGGTGCGCGGGGGATATGTCGAGGTTGAGTCGAAGTTGAGAGCGGGAGTTGGATCGCGATTTCGTAATCCCACAAGCTCGCACCAGCTGTGGAATAGGCAATAGCGGGCTGGGACTGGACATTTTTTTCTGCCCCCTCTAAGGTGAGGGCGGTGTAGGTTGCCACATTTGCCTGTAGCTCGGTGAGCCCCTCGGTCAGGTGCCCAATCAGGGCGAGTTAGAGTCTACCCAGGGGATTCGGTCGAACCTATATACTAGATGTCAGACAAGAGTCCACTTGAAAGATGTCAAGATATTGTAATTAAGTGAAATGAGAAATTACATCACATGTCATTTTCTCTTTCCTACCGAGTTTTCCCCATTTCTCATGTAACTAACCAAACACTCCATCCATTGTGGTGCCGTCGTTCATGCATCACTTTGTGCATTCCATCCTGTGTTTCTTCCAATCCGCCTTCTGACACGGCCCCGAACAGTACTTGGCCTTCAAACACCCCTGGCACTTCTTCAACGACACACCATTCACCCCGTCGGGCTTGCCACAGTTCTTGCACCGGTCCGTCTCGACACTTAGAGTCCCCATTTGAGCGACGAGGCTTTGGTCGACCACCTCCTCCACAAAAGGCACTGCGTACGTCGGGTTGATGGCCACCCGGACAGCGTTGGGAGCTGCGTTTTCCCACTCGGGTAGCGCCACAAAGTCCTTGGGTAACCTCCCGTTGCCGCATGAGCAGAGGGCTTGTCTGCCGGGCTCGAGGCTGAGCGGAATCGTAGCGTGCTTCTTCTTGTACTCACAGCCGTGACCGTGAGACCAAGTCCGACATCGCTCTGCCAGCGATGGGAGGATCTTCTTCCAGAGCACCAACTCTGCGTCGTTCACGTTCAGCGTGCAGCACTCAAGTGTCCGGATCAGTAGCAAGAAAGTTTCCATCTTCCCAGACTCAATCAGCGCGGTAGTAAAAGGGATGACCGCGGCATCGAGAACCACTGAGGCACTATCTCCATCCAGTCTTAGGGCAGACACAAACACCAGCATGTGGATGCCACCCTTTTCGGGATGGTTGATGGAAAACATGCCCGTTTGTCCGCCCTGAAGCCCTGAGGCGAGCATGAACATCGTGAATATCGACTCCTTGAAGTTCACTCTTGGGTCGCCCGAGAGTCCCGTCTCAGAGTCCGCTTCATCACGTAGCCGCTTCTCTCTTGCGGAAAACTGAAGAGAAGTAAGTGTGGTAAGCCATCTCATCTTATCCTGGCTCTTCTGAGTATCGAGAATCGGAAGCATATCGAGATTAATATGTGGTGTGTTCAGCGTATATGGCAAACCTGAAGAGAGTGCGGCGGGGAAGATGAGGTCTGCCAGTTCTTCTGAAGCCCCTGATTGAGCTATTGGTGCAATCACTTCGATATAGCCCGAAGTACGAGCAATGCGGGTTTTGCTACCATTCTTTGTGACGGGCAGCGGGAATCTGAGGGGGCAGACGAGCTTGTCGTCCCCGAACACGATGTTAACAATGAAAGGGCTTTCCTGGCGCAACTCGATTGGGACTTTCTCCCTGAGGAGGTCTTTGCCCTTCTTCGACGTAATGTCGAGGTGGCCGGTAATGGTGGTGAGCTTTGTCTGGGTAGGAGGGACCTCAGTCATGAGTTTCGTTGTCTTGTCGTCGTTGCCTATATTCACGGCGCTGCCAAGGTCCTTTACGTTGGCGCAGACGATAGGGTACGCTTTCTGCCCAGGCATATACTTTGTCACGAAGACTGCAGTCCCGTCGGTCAAATTTGTCTCGAAAACGGTCATGTTGAGTCCCAGCGTGCGGTGGTAGAGCGGTGTGCTTTGCACTGAAGGTAATACCGACACGCCTACGATTGTGTGTTTGGGCTCGACCTGAAGTGCAGAAACGGGGACGTAAAATGAGGCAATAAGGGGCGCGGTACCTGACCATCCGTCCCGGTCTTGCTCAATTAAGACCTGGAAGCTGTCCTCATTGCGGGAACCCGTCTCCTTAACGTTTCCGAAACTGAGGTGGACATCTCCAAACATGTTGTGCCACTGGCTAGAGGCTTTCGGGCTCGCTCTCAGAGATCCAACAAGACAAGGCGATGAAACCTTGTGTTCAAAGGAGCCCTGATACAGACGAGAGATAGCGTTGCGAGGAATGACAAGTGTCACTGCGACGGCTAAGGGAATCGGCTTCCAGGCGTTGTAGGCACCAAGTTCAGGCTCCTGTTTGATCTGATTCAAAACCCACCGCTCGGTGTTGACGCCGAGCAGATGCAGCTGAATGCAGAAATCCTGCATCTGATTGCTAGACAGAATCAAACCTGGATCCTGGGCAATCGTGTTGAGGAGTTCAGTGCACATGGCTGCCCAGTCGGTCTGTACCCGGTGCATGACGATCTTCAGCAAGGCCGCGAAACTTCCGCGGTGAAAGTGTGGATAGACACTGCTCCTCGCAGTGAAAGAAGAGGTTTTAGACACATCTTCGCTTTCGAACATACGGCGAAAAAGCGGTACGATAAGTCTTACCAGGGACTTGGCGTCAATGTGCAATTTGCTTCGTCCCCCAGTATGTCCTGAAAACTGGTCGTCCCGCTGCCAAGCTAGTCTGCTTCGGAACTGCGACTCGACTTTTTTCGACTGCATGGCACTCAGGAAGATCTCGTCGACATGTGATTCGCACTTGGCATTCGTCCAGTACTGGACCGGGCTGAAACCTAGCAGAAGCGACACAGTCGGAGCGTCGCCGCGGAGGATGTTCTCGAGCGCGTTCTGTTGGTGGCCGCCGCGGTGAATCAACAGCTCCATGTAGAGGGATGCCCACGGCTTATCGTTGAGCAAGGGACCAGCGGCTAGTAGAATGTTGATAGCGCCAATGTGGTCGCTGAGGTTGGAGGTGTCGATTGCATCAAACGCCGTCAGCCGAGCACCATTGTTTCCATACGCCCTTGGGTCCAGCTTCAATGCTTTGCTGTCCCAGAGCCTTCTGTATAGGTTTGCACCTGTTCTGCTCTGAAGGCTGTGACAGAACGCCAGCGCATCGGCTACGGCGTAGCGAACGACAAGTTTCTTGCCATATACAAGCTTAAATACTGAGATCCATTCGCTGAACTGAGTCCTTGCTGCTGCCGCAGCCTTGAAGCCCTTCACGCCTTCTTGCGGGTTCAAAGGTGATGAATCTGCAAGCGGCGCCCATGCTGTTGCGAGGTGATATCCCATAACAGGATCGCTCCCGTAGTGCAAGATGTTGTCCCCAGAGAGAAGTCCAGCGAGTAAGGGATTTGGTGTCTGAGGTCCTCCCCGGCTAGGTGTCACGGTGCCATCCTTCCAGTATTGCGCAGAGGCGTTGGGCAGCTCGTTCTGAGACTGTAGAGAGAGCGGAGCTGCTGACCGTATGCCTGTGATATTGATACCAGCTTTGCCAAAAATCCGATCTCGATAGTCTCGGGAAGGCTGGACATTCTTCTCGACTTCCCGGAGGCAGCTGTCCTTCTGGGCCTTCTCCGCCGCACCTTTGATGACTTTCCAGATGCGACGGACGTCTGCCAGCGTATCAGAGTCGCAGAATTTGATGGCACGACCGTAGACACTTGCGTCCCAACGCTCTAGGGTCTCTGAGATGGACAGGAGCGTGGTGGTTTGGTCTAGGATAGCGTTCGTCGTCGTGCTGTCGAGAAACATGTGGTAGTAAGCATCCCACAAAGCCTCATTGCCGAGCTTTTCTTCTCCATCGAGGATAAACGAGAGTAGGACAACATTGCGGGCTGGTTTAATCAGTATTGATTCAAGCTGCAGTCCTGGGTCGGAGCCTCACCGATGATTCTCTCGTCAACGTCACAGCACGTAACATCAAGCTTCCTCTGTGCTGCGAAAGAGTCAGTATCGCAATTCCGGTGGATAGGGTACAGAAAATACTCACGGAGGCCTTTTTCTAAATACGCCGTATAAAGGAGGTTGCGCAGATCGCCACAGCCCAGCGACAGCACAGCTGCGTCCTGGCCGTGAGGAACACATTTCGTCAGGCTGGTTGCCGGGGTGTTTCCAGCGGCATAGAGAAAGTTGATGCGGTTGGCAACCGTCGGCGTCAACATGATAAGAGGTTATAATCCCACCACGCCTAGACAAGAGAAAGGATAAGATAGAAAGGTTACAGTATTTTCTAGAGTGCAAGTTGGTGTTGTAAAGGAAGAGGTTTCACGAGCGGTGGGCCGCTTCGGATTATTGGTGAAGTAAGGCTGAGTGGCTGGTGCAGTAGAGGCTGGCCAGGCCACTAATAAGGCAAAATCACATCTGACAAAGACTGCACACAACCACTGAAATCGATCAAAAGTACTTCGTATTTTGCTACTGTATGAAAAGAAAGAAAAGGAGTGAAAAATGACATGGGATTTCAGGCAACATCAAAATACCTCGGGGTAGATTCTCTGAATTGGCAACGAAAAGATCGCTCTATAACGAGGTGCAACCACCAGTCAGCATCACCAGCATGGGACTAATAGTGGCAGTTGTGAACCAGGCATATGCGGATTCACGTCTTGTCTATTTTCACATCACATTTCAAAATTCCTTAGTCGTGGTCAATGAAGCTCCCATTGAATTGTCTACCGAAAAAAGCAAAGCATGTCGCAACTCAGGCGGCCCAACAAAAGACGCAGTCCGCATCTAAGCCCGCGCCTTCACTTTGCTTTCTAAACCCCAATAACCGTTTCGCCCTTTTCCCCTCCCACCAGATTTGTCCAGAATGATATCCCAAGATCCTCCTATTGTACAAAGCCAGAACCCCGCAGATGGAACGGAAAAAACACCCAATAGATGGCGACGTTTGTTGATTACATTGAGGCTTCCCGCGCTAGGAAAACGCCGAAATGGACAGAACAAGGACATAAGCGTCGTAAAAGATTCGCGTCGGTAAGATCCAGTCTCCAAGCTACCTCTTCCGAGTAGGAAATGATGATGAATGAACCAGAATAGTGAAAGCAGAGCGAGCCGCTTGATTAATATACCCCGAGATTGTGTGTATATGCCGGTGGAAGATGACCAGAACTTTTGGCGCAACGATACATATGATGGTGGTTTTGGGGTTCAAGTGCTGCCGAAGAAGACGTCGTCGTTGTTGGTGAACATGCCGACCGCGTTGTCGAACTCTTCGTCAAACTTGCTCATCATGAGCATGCTAGGGTCGCGGTCTAGCTGTACAAGGCCGTCGTCGTTGGTAAATTGGAGCAGCATGTCGTCGTCGTGATCGCTCATGCCAAGGGGTAGGGTTCCGCTCATGCTAGAGGTGGCAGCCATCAACGCGCTGGTACCGGAGAGGGAGCTCAGGTCGTCAGTGTTGAGTGAGCTGTTAGGATCCACGTCAAAGAATCGGGCGGGTGGCGGCGATGATGATTGGGACAGCTCGGGGGGAGTGTTGTACTGGCTGGCGACGCTCTTGGCGGGAGATACGGCGTTCACGGGGGTCCCGTCCATAATGGCTTCGGGGGAGACGTAGGAGTGGGCGCTGACTGCTGAAGGAGACGAAGCCATATCGTTGATGGCGGGAACAGCAACCGAGGTCATCGGGGCTGAAGAAACCGATGCCAGATTGTGAGTCTGAGACTGAGGCTGAGTCTGAGCTCTCATTCCCATGTCCATCATGTCATCGAGCATGTTGTAGTCGTTTTCAGGCGAGTTGGCAGCGGAGCTGTCAGAGTAGCCGGAGAAAGACGACATGGAGCTGACGGACATGTTCTTCTTGCGGGTTCGCGCCGACTTCTCCATGCGTGAGTCCATGTCGGGGCGGTTCTTCTTCGGTCGGCCTCGCTTGACGACTTTCCTGACGATGCCGTCAAAGGCGCCGATGCACATGCCTCGTTGCCGATGCCTGGTGAGCGCGTCATGACGGGCGAAGCTGTTTCCGCACTCGCAGGGGTAGGGCTTGATTCCGGTGTGGATCTTGGCGTGTCTCTTGAGGTCATGCTGGCGCACGAAGCACTTCTGGCAGGTCGGGCACTGGTACTGGCGGTCGTTGAGATGAGTCTGGACGTGAGACTTGATGTTCTCTTTTCGGCCAAACTTCTTGCCGCAGTCGTCAAACTGGCAAACCCACTTGCCATCGCCGGCGTCGGGGCCACGAATGTATTGGGAGATTTCCTCTACGGTGACTCCCGTGTCGGTCTTGGTCTCCTCAATGTTGATGCTGGCGATGCTGGCGGCGCTAGCGATGCTAGCCAGGGACTCGGTGCGGCGGTGGGCATTTTCGCGGTGGGGAGAAGATTGCGAGGGATGAGCAGAGAGGGCTTGGGCAGTCAAGGGATAGGGTCTGAGGTCGGGCTTGTTGTCGAAGGCGGTCATATACTGGGCTATTTGGGAGTTTTCAGGAGAAGCGTGCTGAGACATGTGTTGGTTCATGGCGAGACCATGGGCCTCGACCTGGTCCCGGTCGAAGGTGTTCTCGATCTTCATGAACTCGCTGTTAAAGTTGTTCATGTTCAAATAGTCGGGGGTTTGCAGAGGTAGATTGTTGTAGGCTTCAGGCTCGGGCATCGGGTTGGATCTGGGAGGGCTCGGGGCCGACGACTCCGATTGCTGTCGCATATCTTGGAAGATGGTCTGGGCTCGTCGGTTGTTGCCACGGCTCCTCACGGGCTTGATAGTCTCCTCCATTGACTCGTCGTAGCCGTCCTGAAATCTGCTGGGGGGTTCATGCTTCACCAATCGGTCCTGGGGAGTGTCCATCGGTGAAGGGGGGTAGTAGTCTGTAGATCATGTAAGTCCAACGCCTCAAGCACATCTGTTTCTAGCTGACGACTCACTTTGTGAATTCGTGTTCGGGGGTGTAATAGGTCGCTGGAGCCCTCCATCTCCGAGGGTCTCAAACTTGCTGACTCGGTCTAGGATCCCGTTGCTGATCCTCCGCGAAGTCCTCCGCGTGCTGGATGTGTCACCTTCGGACGCCCACCCTTGTGCGGAAGGACTATCTTGGAAGTTCATAAACGTAGGAGTCGAAAGAGCACTGTCATTGTTAAAAAGATCAAAATCCTTACCTCCCGACAGGTTGTCTCCGTAGACTGCCTGGCCCTTAACCATCATCACGTTCAGGTCACCACTGTATGGGTCGTAAGGGATGTTGTTAGGGTCAAAGCAGGACGGGTCAAACCGTTGTGCCTGAGGAGTTCCATGGGGGGAGATCAAGTAGTTCTCGCTCCCGCTGGGCGCCAGGGTAGCGTAAGGGTTCTGCTGCGTGCCCGGGCGTGCTTGTATGCGTTGCTGCTGCGCTTCTCGCAGAACATGATGCTGCGAAGGGGTTGCTAATCCTGTGTTGTTAGTAGTCGTACTTACCATAAAGGTCTGCTGCCTTGCTGAAGGGGATGCCGCCTTGTGATGACGTCGAATGTCAAGGCTGAGACCGCGGCGATGGCCAGCAGCTTGCCGTTGGGCGGTGTTGGGCAGGTTGGGGATCTTCACGCCCTCAAAGGCAGTCGGCGTCGAGTTTTGACGCCGATGTTGCCGCTGACGGGCATGGAGTCCAGTGGGATTGGACAGCATATTTATTGTCGCAAGGGAGTCCGGAAGGGAATTGTCGTCGGTTTTTTCTGGTTGTCGAATGGGGAACCTTTGGGTCCGAAACTAGAAGTTGAGAGCGTCAGCATGATCTCATCTCGTCTTGTCTCGTCCCGTATCGTCTCCTAGTCTCTTCTCATCTCGTTCCATCTCGCCGAAGTTTGGAATCCATCCCTGTCGACTCCAATTGGGGGCAGCAACAGTTTCTTACCTCACGCAGCGCAAGCACAGAGCGCCGGGCTAGAGAGAAGTTGTGGTCGTGCTCAGTCGAGGGCGACTTTGCAACTTGTAGAAGGGTTTGTATATGCCTTGTACAGGCGAGAGAGAAGTGGTTTGGTAGGAAGCTTGGTCCGCGGTGAGAGCTCTTGCAGAGGATGCGGTGCGATATGCAGCTGTTCTTCTTCAGGTGTGGATTTGGTACTAGAGGAAGCGATAGAGAGATCGGGAAGAGTGGATTCAGAGGCCAGGCTTTGAACGACCTGTTGGGGTGCCGTCGTGGTGTAAAAGGTTGTCGGCCGTGTTGACTCTGTCGCCATAGCAACGACGCTCGCCCATGTAAGCCCATCTAAGGACCCCCGTATCGCACCACCGCGCGGCTAACGAGACCAATTCTAAGACACGGCCGAAAACCAGTTGCCGTCCTTCCAGGCTTTTTTGAACTTTTCCCGCGGCTGGCAAGCTTTAGGGTCTCTTTTTGCTGCTCCTTGGTTGAACATACATCCAGTCGCAATCACCGAACCGCCTCCCTTTCTCCGTCGTGATCTACCGGCGCGTCTTCTCTCACAGTAGGTCGTATTTGTAGGATCAATCCAGTTCATGCTATCAACATGCCTGCTGTGCGCAATCGCCTCGAGACGCTGTCCTACCAACGCGGCGCTTATCGAGGCTGCCCCGTGACAGGCAAGAATTCCAGTCATCTTTCTGAGACACAAGCGCCTACCCGTGGCAACGGTCCAGCTCTGTGCCTGATACTTGATACGATGACGTTCTCGTTTCAGCCCTCGTTATGAGTCCTCTAGGATGTCCAAGCTATTCTCTGGCGGGAAGCTCGGGGAGGACTCCATACCAGGCAGGTGAGCCCGCCGGCGACATTAGCCAAGGTCCGTGAGGTGCCTGGACCGTCCATCCCACCTCGAGGCATCGGCGATGGGCGAAGTCTAGTAGTGACGAGCATTCCTGAACAACTACCACATGTTGAGGATGCGGATCGCCACGTTGATCGGTTATTTTCCCGGGTCAACCAAGACTAGGGTTCAGGATTATGTCACTGTTTTTAACTTCAAGCACTTGCCCACATGCATACACGACCAAAGCTCCATGACCGTTGAATAGGCCTTGTAGCAGGGGTAGCTTTGAGGCGTTCTACAAGACGGCACGCACAGCTCAGGACTGGACTCGGGCGTTGCTCACTACTAACCTTCCTGGGATGGACGAATCACGGATCTTGAAGCCAGGCTTACTATGTAAACGGGGGCGTGAAGCTTGATCTCGGTGTGCTGTCAATGCCTGACTGTATTGATAAGACTCTGTCATTTCGAGGCTCTGCTTGAATCCGGGTTGATAGCTCGATAGTAGTTGATCCTATTAGGATGTCGTGCTACCAACGTCATATATAAATGAAGACTTGCTGCGACTTACCCTGCGTACGTATGCGGCAGGTTGTGCATTTACACTTTGCGTTTTCCACTTGATACCCAATTGGAAAGTTGGGACGAAACGTGTAGAAACCAGCAAGCGGTGAGCTCTGTTTGTGATCTCTGACGTGTTCATGCTTCTTCCCTGGCGGCGTAGGCCTTAAGACTTTTGTCCTATCGTTCGTAGAGCTAGTTCATGCATGGCTAGCACGAGGGCTGTAGCTCCAGTCGCCGTGGTTGCATCGCATCGATCTGAGTGAGGAGTGTCTTTGTGAAAGAACGGACAAAACAGATTACAGGGCTAGACCCTGGCTGCAACCCGTGGTTATGTGTGATGTAACTGGACATGAGATGGAAGACTTCAAGAGGTCTTCTCAGGCACCAACTGCGAGTCACGGGGCAGCCGTTGTGAGAGTAAACACGTGCTCGGGTGGTCGGATGAAGCCGTAAAAAACGGCACCTTGGGTCAGTTGGCGCTGTTGTGGGCTATTCCCTTATTAGGCACCTTTGGCAGCTGGCACCTTATAAAGTTAGTTGGCAGTACGGCACTTCGTAGGTGCCCTCACTCACTGATCCGGTGATCACTCTACGGCAGTCACCGCGACAACATCCTCCCTAAAAAAAAATGTCAAGGGAGCACCCGGGTTTGCCAGGCCACCCGTCCACCTCCACCTCCACCTCCACCTCCACCTCCGCCGACACTTCAACATCACCCCATTTCACACGCCCCGACAATCATCTCTGCCGCTGCGATTGGCTGTGTGCGCTTCTTTTCCACCTCTGGTCTGCAGCCGCAGCCGCTCCGCTCGGCACAGGTTTCTTTTTGACCTCGACCGCCTCCACCAACACCAATTGTCTCTCGCACGCACGTTATCGCTGTCTGACAACCCCAACTCCTCGTTGACCAGCTCTCCCGCCTGCTGCCGCCATGTCAGGCAACACTCACAGAGGCACGCCCACCCGCCAGGGCCGCGGTGCTGTTCCCTTCGCAAATAGTCCTGGTGGCTCCAGTATCCCTCGGCCTGTCCCTGAACAGGTGGTCCCGCCGCCCAACGAGGCCAGCTCCTCCGTCAGCGCCAGTCGCCAGAAGCAGTCCAAGCGTGATGAGGTCCGTTGTCTACACTTGCTTCCTTGCAACTACGAGCTCTTTCTGCACTGCTCCTGCTGCTCCTGCTGCTCCCGCTGCTCCTGCTCTTCAATCCTGCGTTGTATGCTGACCGACAATCACGACAGGCCATCCGAAGAAAGCTCGAGAATGACCTCTCCAAGAAGAAAAACCTCACGAGCCGGGCTCGACACACCCGAAAGGCCCCTCCGGGCACCGTTCTCGCCCTGAAGCCCAGCCAGGCCCTGCAGATCAAGCCCAACACTACCGTTTCCGAGGCCGCGCAGCTCATGGCCGCCAAGCGAGAGGACTGTGTGCTGGTCACCGACGATGACGACCGAATCGCTGGTATCTTCACCGCCAAGGATCTTGCCTTCCGCGTTGTCGGTGCCGGACACAAGGCCGCCAATATCACCATTGCCGAGATCATGACTAAGAACCCTCTTTGTGCCCGAACAGACACCAGTGCTACTGATGCCTTGGACTTGATGGTCCGTAAAGGCTTCCGACATTTGCCTGTGATGGACGAGAACCAAGATATCTCCGGTGTGCTGGATATCACAAAGTGCTTCTACGATGCCATGGAGAAGCTCGAGCGTGCCTATTCGTCCTCTCGAAAACTGTACGATGCCCTCGAGGGTGTACAATCCGAACTTGGCTCTACCCAACCCCAGCAGATCATCCAGTATGTCGAGGCTCTACGCAGCAAAATGTCTGGACCGACCTTGGAAACTGTTCTCAACGGCATTCCTCCTGTTACTGTTAGCGTGAGGACCTCGGTCAAGGAGGCTGCTGCGCTCATGAAGGAGAATCGCACAACCGCTGTCCTCGTTCAGGACCAGGGTGCCATTACCGGCATTTTCACCAGCAAGGACGTCGTCCTACGAGTGATTGCTCCTGGCCTTGACCCGGCCAACTGCAGTGTCGTCCGTGTCATGACGCCCCATCCCGACTTCGCCCCCATTGATATGACCCTCCAGGCTGCTCTCCGCAAGATGCATGGTATTTTTTCTCTACTCCCCAACGTCCTGTCCGTGTTTCTAATCCTGAATTTCAGACGGTCACTATCTCAATCTCCCCGTCATGAACGACAGTGGCGAGATTGTCGGCATGGTCGACGTTCTCAAGCTTACCTACGCTACTCTGGAGCAGATCAACACCATGTCTAACGCCAGTGATGACGAGGGGCCTGCCTGGAACAAGTTTTGGCTATCTCTCGACAACGAGACTGAGTCTATGATGTCCGGAGAGGGCAGTAATATGCACCATACTAATCTTGGCTCGCGTCTCGCGTCGCCAGATGTTACCCGGGAGCGCCTCGGCGACAGCGTCGCACCTGGAGACTCGGCGTCGCACATCGGCCTCGAATCCCCCGCTCGATCCACAATTCCCGAAGGTATCGAGTCGCGACTCCCCGAAGAGCTTCCCTTTGCCTTCAAGTTTAAGGCTCCTTCTGGTCGAGTGCACCGGGTCAAGGTTGTTGCGGCGGATGGTATGGAAGCTTTTGTGTCAGCTGTCGCTGCTAAGCTTGGTAGTGAGTCGGACGGCATTGGCGGTACCCCCGTTGTTGAGGATGGCAAGATTTCCGGTGCCGGATTTGCCCTTAGCTATGTGGACGACGAGGGAGATTCGGTGTCTATCACAACCAACCAAGACCTGGTGGAGTCTGTCTTGCTGGCTCGCCAAATGCACCATGACAAGGTGGACCTGTACGTGCACGACCCCGAGAAGTCGCCAGTCGTACAGGCCTCTATTGAGGCCAATACCCTACCAACGCCTTCGATGTCAGCTGGGTCAGGTCTCCGCGAGCGACGCAAGTGGTGGCCCGAAGAAGAGGATGAGGAGGATGCTGATGAAGAGGACGATGACGAGGAAGACGAAGCGGCCTCTACAGTACGAAGGCCACGCCGAACGAGGGCAGCACCCCCTGCTCCCGAGCAGATCATTGCCGGCGTGCCCAACGAGCTTCTTCTTCCTGGTGCTATCGTTACACTGGCGGTCGTTATTGTCAGTGTCTTCACTATCGCGAGAGTCACCAGTCGATAGAGGAGCACCCCTCCCCGAGAACCTGCCCGCCTTTGATAATGACATGATGAAGCCAACAGAGACTGGAGGAAATTGTAGATATGTAGAATCTTTTTTGTCTCTAGAAATTACCCTCACAAGTTTAATTCAGTTCGTTCTACTCTGCAAAAATGATTTTTGAGTCACTCCTTCTGGCACTTCCTGGAAAGGTTGTGTCGTTGTGTTGATGGCTTGTGGTGTGGTTGAATGGGGCCGGAAAATCCCGCGCTCCGAAGCCGTTATCTTGGCCAAAATTTGGTGGTGATTGAAGAAGCATCGAGTCCTCGAGTAAAGCACCCGCAACCGCATTCGTCATGATAGTGCGGAACGCTGTCGTGCGACATGGTGAGTCAATTGAACACAATTTCTACAAATATGAGTGCTAACAAACCCAGGCCGCGGCGCATTGGCGTCTCCCGCCTCCAGGACGATCCTCCGACAGCTTTCTACCGAGGTCACCGATACTCCGGCTGAGGCCCAGCCTCTGACCGGCCCTCCTGCACCCCCAAAGGTCGTGTCTGCGTCGCGAAAGAAGCAAAGGATCGTTCAAGATGGAATCTTGTCCCTTGGAAGCGACTCAGCCCACGAGCATAGGGTCAAGTCATGGACCACGCAGAACAAGACGGCTAGCTCTGCAGCACCCGCCACTCCTGCCCGGCAGTTCGCCGAGTTCCAACGCATTCAGAACTCGACTCGCAGCCTCGGATCGCGCGTCGAGCGTCGCTACATCCCCAACGAGCTGATCAACAACCCGCCCGCACCCGAGGACATCTCGCTGGAGCTCCTGATGGCCTCGCAAACTCACCTGGGACACAGCACCTCGCTCTGGAACCCTGCCAACTCGCGGTACATATACGGTGTGCGCCAGGGCATTCACATCATCTCGCTGGAGACGACGGCGGCGCATCTTCGACGTGCGGCACGTGTGGTGGAGGATGTGTCGTACCGCGGTGGTCTGATCCTCTTCGTGGGAAACCGAAAGGGCCAGATGGAGATTGTGACCAAGGCCGCCGAGATGGCGGGAGCCTGCCACCTGTTCACCAAGTGGACACCTGGAGGCATCACGAACAGAGATGTGATTCTCAAGATGCAGGGTATGAAGGTGGTGGACCACTTGGACAAGGAGCTGGAAGGCTTTGAGAAGTACAGTGGTCTCGCTCGACCTCTGTTGCCGGATCTGGTCGTGTGCCTTAACCCTCTGGAGAACTACACTCTGCTTTACGAGTGTGGCTTAAAGAGCATCCCGACCATTGGTGTGATTGACACCAACGCGGACCCATCTTGGGTGACCTACACCATCCCCGCAAATGATGACAGGTATGTTTTTGTGATACGATTGAGAGTTGACCCAAGCTGACGTTGTCCTAGTCTCCGAGCCATGTCTGTCGTTGCCGGTGTTCTAGGCCGAGCGGGCGAGGCTGGCAAGAAGCGTAGACTTGAGGATGCCACTAAGGGAAGCGTCGCGTGGAGCAATCCCGAAGACCTTGACCGTCACATTGAGAAGGAAACTAAGGCTGCCATTGAGGAGAGGAAGGCGGTCATGGGCCGGATGCAGCAGAACGTTGAGGGCTTCACTGAGGAGGAGCAGAAGCTTCTCAGGACGCAGTTCTACGGTGAGGAGCTGGAGGTCACGGAGGAGGAGATGGTAGGCATGATGGGCGAGGCTGCGCTGGGCGAGGCTGTGGGGGGCCCTAAGGAGGAGGAGGAGGAGGCTATTAAGACAACCGCGAGCGTCAGCACCAGTGACAGTGCGGCATCGATCCCGCTCCCGGTTGACTTCGAGGATGAAGCCGAGCCAGCTACGGTGGTCAAGCTGGCTAGCATCGAGGAGCAGTTGGATGGACTGAAGGAGAAGGCTGTTGCGATTGAGTTGGAGCTCAAGTCTAGTAGCGAAAAGCCAGAGTGAGGAACAGGAGTAGGAGCAATTGTTGTACAATATGGCAATGTATAATATCCCCAAGCATGTAGAGAGACAGATACAGAGAGCCTTGTAAGCTTTGACGAGAAGATATTTGCTCAATTTGAGGGCCTGATCTGATAGTGAGACGGAGAAGAGAGGGATAAGACAAGGGTCCACAGTACGCCTTTCACAGAACAAGGTCCACTAACACTGTGCAAAGTCTAACCTAAGTATGTAGTACGCCTTAACTTATCGGTTCCTTCCATTCGTTCCCCTCCACGCGGCAACAAGGCGGGAATTACCCCGCGCAATTATGTAAAGCGGGCGCCACGCAGTTCAAGTCACAAGCAAAAAAGCCCGGGCTGGAAACTTCATCCCCTGCGCATTTCCCCTCACCAAGTAGGACTGCTCACGACCGAACATTTCAGCACAGTCCGACACATCCCATCACAGCACATCACAGCGCAGCACGGTCACGACAGCGCCGCCACAGGTAGCGGGGGAAGAAAAAAAAGAGGAACAGAGTCCAGGGGGCAGTTCGATTGGCGGGAGAGACCCAGAAAAAAAATAGAAGCAGCAAAAGGTGTGTCTGCAGCTTTGTGTCGCCCTGTGGCTGGCTTGGCGATAGTTGCTTCTTGGATTTCTTCCTCGGTATGCCTTGGCTTTTTTTCTTTATTTTCTTTTTCTTTCAGTCTGTTTTGCATCGGAGCCGGCATAAGTCCTGATTTGGATTTAACCCCCATGTCTTATGCCTACGCCCATGCCCTTGCTTGTCTCTTGTCTTTGTACTTTCGCTACAGGTAGAGAGGAGGCGCATTTGTCCCGGCATCGGCTCCGGGGAAAAGGCGCAACATTTTGAGGGAAAACAATATGAACGGGATGAAAGATGAAGAAGAAGAAGAAGAAACAACAAAATTAAAATTATGTAAACTACGTCTGCTAACTGGACATCTGCGACTAGTTCTGTTTCGTCGGGTTTCTCCTTGACACCGCTTACGAGCATCTGCCGAAGCGAGGCTTCTCCCGACCGCAAAGATGCCGGCTATTCTGGACGACCCGGCAAGCCCCACTATCTACCGAGTCTCGGGCGAACCTCCGTACCCGGACCCCAACAACCCCGGGTTCCCGGCTGACATGCTCCCGAAGCAAGTCACGCTCCGGGACCGGCAGACGGTGGCCACGATCGTGCCCTTCGCGTCGCGCCACCAGGTGCCGTCCTCGCTGCTGGCGTACCTGTGCGACCAACTCAACAAGGAGATCGAGGGCGGCGACTCGTACCCCATGATGGACCCCTTCCCCGCCGAGGCCTTCGCTGCTTACTGGTTCCAGAACTTCGGCGCCATCATGCTCCTCGGTAACATCGAGCGCCCCGAACACGTCGTCGAGGGCAAGGACTGGTCCAAGGAGTGCCTTGGCAGCTTCTACATCAAGCCCAACTACCCGGGCCGCAGCAGCCACGTCTGTAACGCCGGCTTCATCGTCACCGACGCGTCGCGCGGCCGCGGCGTCGGCCGCCTCATGGGCGAGGCCTACCTGGACTGGGCGCCGCGGCTGGGCTACTCGTACAGCGTCTTCAACCTCGTGTACGAGACCAACGTGGCGTCGTGCCGCATCTGGGACGCGCTGGGCTTCAAGCGCATCGGCCGCGTCAAGGGCTGCGGCAACCTCAAGAGCTACCCGGGCCAGCTCATCGACGCCATCATCTACGGCCGCGACCTGGCCCCGCGCGAAAGCGACGATCTCGTGAGTGAAGAGCGTTTCGACAAGATCAAGTTCTACCTCAAGTACGGCGAGTACCCGAACGGCGCTGACCGGGCCGAGAAAAGCAGGCTCCGCAGCGCGGCGACGCACTATAAGCTGCTCGACGGCGACAAGCTCATGCTCAAGGACAAGGAGGTCATCTCCGACCCGGCCCGCCAGTTCGACATTGCCCGCCGCGTCCACGTACAGCACCACGGCGGCATCAACAAGACCACAGCTATTATAGCCGAGAAGTACCACTGGAGCCGCATCAAGGAGACGGTCAGCGACGTCATCCGCAGCTGCGTTGAGTGCAAGGAGTTGGGCAAGACGCCCAACCCGGGCGGCGCGAGGAAGGCCGTTGCTGCTGCTGCTGCGACTTCTACTGCCAGCCATATCAACAGCAGTGGAAGCAGTGTGTTAGCAGGTGGTGGAGGAGGAGTAGGCGGAAGTTGTGTTGGAGGAACCCCCGATCAACCCTCGTCGTCTGCCGGTGCCGCGGGAAGAGTGTTGGCGCTGCAGAACCACGACGTCATGAACTCGCTCTCGCCACAAAGCCCAACTCAGAGTCCCAGCCCCTTCGCCAACCCTGCCGACATCTCCCTTATCGCACCCTCACACACCCTCCAGAGCTCCTCCATGGACCCTCCCCTCCACGCCCACCACCACCACCACCAACCGCAATCGCCTCACCAGACCCAACAGCACCACCACTCTCACTACAGCCCCATGCTACAGGATCACCCGAGCGTACATCACCACCATCACCACCACCACCAGCACGAGCCCGCCTCCGTCTACCAGCCCATCGACCCACAGATCATCAACCAGGCGTCGCCGCACGACCTCTCGTCCTTCGACCAGTATCACTCGCCCGCCGACTTCCAGGCGCTGCTCAACGCCACCGAGGACGTCGTGCCGGACGAGCCTGATGCTGTAGACCGCGACTTGGAGATGCTCATTGAGCAGCAGGACGACGACGATGTCGTGGACGGGGCGGTGGCCATGGGCGGAATGGGAGGTATTGGCGCGTAACCGGGTCAGGAATTAGAGAGCAAAGATAGGTCACTGTACGAAGTTAACTTTGGAATGCCGGGTGGTTAATATACCTGGCGTGAGGTGTCTAGATATATAGCATGATGGATAGTTATTGTGGGATGTGCATCTTTGGTCGGCATTGAAGAGCATTGAAGCGAAGCGGGCATTGGGTTTCGATATCATCCTTTTCTCATGGGCATGAGTTAGTTTTCGGCAGAATTGGACAAACAAAATATGAAATGATGTCTTTCCTGTCTTCAGTGCCATATGCCAGATTCAAAAAAGATTTTGAGGCCGTTCAAGTTTTTTTCTAAAGGTCAGGAATGTCTAGGTATCATACAGATTCCTCCAAACCCCCACCCGTGACACTGGATCCCTTTATTGTCTCGGGATTCACTCTTCTTGTTTCCCCAACTCATTGTTCTTTTTCTTTACCTCCGCGGCATGCCCCGTCCTCGTCCCCTGAGCGCTCGCTGAGCGGCACCCGGCGGCAGGGCTTGGCCGGGAGCTTGCGGCTTCTGGCTCTCCTCGTTCTGGATCGTCTCGTCGACACTGAGAATCAAGCAGCTGGCCTCGGTGGCGGCCTGGATGGCGTTGATCTTGATGAGCGCGGGCTCCCAGACGAATCGGTCCATCATGTCCGTGACTCCCTCGTTCTGGAAATCGACACCAGCCCACGTAGAGCCCTTGCGGTGCTCTACGCGCAGCTTGTTGAGGATGTCGGTCGCATCGAATCCGGCGTTGTCGCATAGCTGGCGGGGAATGATCTCAAGCGCCTTGGCGAAGGACTTGATAATGGCTTGCTGCTTGTGAGGAATGTTCTTGTCCGCAAAGCTGTGCAGGTAGGCCGAAATCTCCATCTCCACGGCACCACCACCACCCACGATGAGGTGGTTACGGATCGCGCGCTTGACGATCATGATGGCGTCGTGCAGCGATCGTTCCACCTCGGCAATGAACTGCTCAGCACCACCACGCAGAACCAGGGTGCAAGTCTTGGCCGCGGGGCAGTCCTCAAAAAAGTTAAAGCGCTCGCCTCCAATCTGGCGCTCATCGAACGAGCCGCAGGTACCCAGGTGCTCAGGCAGGATGTCAGAGCAAGTCGACTGCACCACAGCACCAGTGGCCTGAACCACACGCTCCATATCCTCACTGGCGACACGGCCGGCACAGAAGATGTCTCGGTCGGCAAAGAATTGGGTAGCCAGATCACCAATGGGTAGCTTGCTCAGCACCACCTTGGCACCTGTCTCGTGAATCGCCTCGAGCTTCTTGAAGATAATCTGCCACTCAGCATCGACGATGGCCTGGTACTCCGACACTTGCTCTACGCGGACCTCGGCGTTATCCTTCTCGGCCTTCAACTCCAGCTCAACGTTTAGGCAAACAATCTTGGGGTCCACGAAGGACTTGGGTTGTTGCTCGAAACCGGCGTAGGAAAAGGTCTTCTTGAAGGCGACACCGTTGATGAAGAGGGACTCAGTTAGCGAACCGCCGGGGATTTTCTTGATGCCGATCAACTTCTCGTCGAGGTCGTCTTGGTCGAGCGACAGGACAGCATCGACCACCACTATATTGTTTGTTAGCCTGGGGTCCTTCTAGAGTTGAGTTACCTCACGCACTCTTGGTGAAGAAAGGAGTATTCCGCTTAATCAGCTTGCTGGTCATGGCAGTGGAAGCCAGCTTAGCGAGGGTCTCGCGGCGGTTGGCCTCGTCGGTGGCGACGGAAATCTCCTTGATCTTGTTGACGGCCATCTGGGAGGCTCTCCGCAGGCCCTTGATAATGACCTGGGAGCTGACGCCCTGCTCGACGTGGTCCTTAACCTCCTTGAGGATCTCACCGGCGAGGACGACGACGGAGGTAGTGCCGTCGCCAACCTCAGCGTCTTGCGATCGGGCAATGTCGACGAGGATTCGGGCTGCGGGGTGGACGATGTCGAGGAGCTGGTCTGGTCAGTCTTGGTCGGGCTGCGGTGCCATGGCATACGACGGCCGTGTATGCGGATTGTTGTGAATGAGCGAACCTTCATGACGGTGGCACCATCGTTGGTGATGGTCTGTCTGCCATTCTCGTCGACCATCAACAGGTCGCCACCATAGGGACCGAGAGTAGACTTGATAGTGGCCTGGACGGCGAGACAGGCGTTGATGTTGGAGACGACTTGGCCCTTGCCCTGGGAAGTGTCGGTGCCTGTGGGAGAGAAGAACTTATGTCAGCCGAGGAGTACGCCGTGGGTTTCGTGCATCTGGTGCATCTCGTGGGCAATCTTGGACTTCATTTTCCCCTGGATTCATCATCCACATCCACACACACACAAGGCGGACGGGTGGGCGGTGGGGTAAAACGGACCTTCCTTGAGGACAATAATCGTCGGCGTTTGGCCTCCGAACGACATGTTTGTGAGTGAAGCGGCGGGTTTCCAGCAGTAGGGCGTCTCGGAGAAGTTCGGGGCGGTCTCTTTACTGCGAGTTTTGAGGCTTTGTTCCGACGATGGAGGGGTGAAGAAGTGAGTTGTCGTCGGGTCAAAGTGGGAGAGCTGCGTCGAAGCTTCCAAAAAAATGTGGCAGCCTTCGTTCTCATCATGTTCCTTGCCCCAGCGCGCACGGACCAAGTCCCCTCCTTCCAACGTAGTCGGTCAGGGGACAATTCAATCTGTAAAAAGACAACTACCTCAGATGCCGTAAGGGAAGCTGGGCTTTACGTCCGTCAAAGGAAGTCTATAATGGCTGTCGTCACCCTGTATACTAGAGGCTCCTATCCTCGATATGTTCGAGACCGCTGGTACAAATCACCTGACCCAGCGCCCAGGATGTGTACCGCAGAAGCGGACAAGTCCAGGATGCTGAAACCACTGTCTGCAATCACGACTAGACGAACAGCATCCACACACCCGAGATACCTTCGACATCATGGGAAACAAGAAAGAAAAACAGTCTTCGTGACTCCCTTGCGGTGATGAGTTTTCGACTTCCACCAGCGGCCACCAAGCAATTACCGGAATATAAGTGGATGCACCACGGATTCTCAGAGCTTCAAGGGATGGAAATAGCGAGGTAACGACTGTGATTTCAGAGCATCAAGACTAAAGTCTAACTGGCTATCGAGAAAGACGATGCAAGAAGCCATATATTATGCATGATGGTTCGACTTCTCCAAACCTAATTGAACTGGCAGATACCGAATGACTCCGACCAGAAAACTTGCCAAACCGCGTGGAGGCGTCCGTGGAGCCTATTCAACCTCCAACGTCCCATTTCCTGCAACGCCTGGTCGAAAGCCAAAAATGAGGAAGCCGAAAATTAGGCATAATAAAGACGTCCATTATGGCCACTGGCTTTTAGCTCCCCGGCCTTCTTGAGTTCGGGCCACTTCATGCTCATAGCCCAAGTCGTGAAGCTTGAGCTTCAGCTTGAAGTCAAGGAATCGCATCTTGGCAAGCCCGCGTGGCCCCCCAGAAACCTCCGGCCGGTTCACCGAATACCACTCCCGCATGATGGTCTCAAGATATGTCACGATGCGAAGCTCTGCATTCTCAGCATCTTCGTCTTGCTGGTAGTGAGCGTCCATAACCCTGAGCCAGTGGCTCGCCGCGATGCCGAGATCCATCATCTCGTCTCTGTAGTCACTGCGTCTTGGGAACTGGTTATCCAGAAACCTGATGAGTCTCGGGGGCTTGTAGGGCGTGAAGGGCGGTCCATAGGGCGAGTCGGTGTTGGTCTCGGTAGCAGTGTGCCTAACGACGAGGGGATCGCGGGCCGGCTGGATCGATGGGCTTCCAATGCTAATGGACGCAGGCGACGTGCACCCATCGGTTGCGTTCGCGGTGGATGCGACCTCAAAGTCTGGGGACTTCGGAGTGAATCCAGGGCACGCCGTGCACGAGTCGGGGCTGTTGCTGTCACCGGTTAACGATGGGATAGGTGTATCCCTCTTAGGAAGATGTGACAGAGCCCGCTCTGCTAGTCTGTCTAGAGAACTCATCTTGGCCGGGCGATGATCGATCCTGTCTCGGTGTTGTAGAGATGAAGGGCCAAAAAGGATGCCCAGTTGATGATGGCGCTGTATATACGAGGTTGTCGCAGTGACTCGCTGCAGCCCAGATGCCCGTGTAGTTGTACACACATATGCGAGCCGAGTTGGATATGAAAGAACTGCCTAAACAATGAGATGCAGCGTTTGACGCAGGGGGAAAATGGATAAAAGGTGAAGAGAGAATGAGCAATGATGAGCGAGTTGGCTGGGATGGAAGAAAACACAACCAGTGCGAGTTATCACCTGACCGGTCACGGCCTCCTTTCCGACACCTTCATGAGCACGAAAAGAAGTAGAATTTTCACTTTGCAGCAAGGAAAAAGAGAGAGAGGTTTAGGTAACCCTGAGAGGTGCGCTGTGGTGGATGGAAACGGCTGTGAATCTATGGATGAGCAATCAGCCCCTTTGAACGTTGATTTGTTGGTATTTGAAAACACCTACTAGCAAACGCTTTTAGCATTGAGGATAAAGACACGCACATACAACGGAGGATAGGCGCAAGTAGATTCGGCCCTTTGTTTTATTTTGACTTGACGATATGAACTCCTTGCTCAGCCGCGGAGTGATATTGGAGGACGCTTACAAACAAGTGGTATGGTTAAAGTGTGCAGGTAAAAACCCGTCTTGTTCTAAGTCAATCAAGGTGTTCTGCTGTGGATGGGTAGCAAACGATTGCTCAGGACTCGTTCTTCATAGAGTAGCAGAGGGTGACTCATAAAAGACCAAGCAAATAACATATGGGTTTGAGTCAGGCATCAATCCTATAGAAGATAGCTGTCTGAGGAAGTGATCGCTTATTTCATTTGTCCTCCCTTCGCCGCCATAGTGTGCCGAATAAAGCACCCAGCATATATCGTTGCAACCTATCTAACCAACGCCTAGATCTTGCAGCACCGCTACTTCGGGGCGGGAGGCTATCCTTTACATTTCCCAGGCGCATTTTCAAACCTGGCCTTCCACGTCTCCTCCTGATCGAATATGGCGACACATTGCATCGCACTCGGTTGGCCGTAGTCTGGGTCGGCGCCACCCTCAAGCAATACCTGATCCCTAGTAATTAGCAAGTCAACTCCCAACTCAAGAGATGGATCGAATCTACCTCGATGACGGCGTCCTCCTTCCTGAACACGGCGCCAGCGAGGGGGCTCTGGCCGCGGTCGTTGAGCTGATTCGGATCTCCGCCGTGTTGGATGAGAAGCTTGACAAGTTCCGCGTGACCGTGATAAGCAGCAAGCATAAGCTACAGAAAGCATCCCAGTGAGTGCAAATTAGCCATTATTCTTCGAGATGTGTTTCAATGCCGCTCCATACCAAGGTATCACCCTTCTCGTTGGTCAAGTTCGGCGGCAGCCCGGCGGGTAAGGCCTGCTGGAAGATGGGCAGGTCGCCCGCACGGGCTGAGTCGTACATGCGGCCCGCAAAGGCAATGACCTCTGGAGGGAGTGAGCTCAACGGAGTAGGCTCGTGAGCCGGTTGTGATATTGGGTCGCTCATTGTGAAGAGTTGCTGGATGGATATGTCTAGGTGAGGGACAATTCGAGGCGTTGATCCTGGATAGGCGACGCAGGACTGAGCCAGGAGATCCCACGATAGTTCACAAATACCGTTAATACCTTTGGCGAACGATGTGTGAGCAGATTCTTTATGCATGTGTTTGTCAGTATCCGAGCATCCGTTGTCGTTCAAGCTGTCAGTGAAGTTGAAGGGAAGGAATGACGTCGAGAGGACAGCCAATGAGGGGCCAAGCAAACAATCGGCACTTGGCTTCCACAGCGGGGCAATCCTATACACCAATGTAAGATCTTGCACAATAAATTCTAGGCTCGACGAGTGGGAGAAATAGCTTTGTTGCGCATATATTGATAACATGGCTGTAGTAGTTCAATTTCCCAGCCGGCGAACAAGAGAGCTGCATCTCGTGCATGAGCTGAAACCATAATTGTGACGTAGAAAAGCAGCCTCTTTATGTTCTACTTCGTACGCCACCCCGCAGCCGCACTATCATGATCCAGGATACCAAAGGAAAACAATTTGTCCTCTACACCGAATACAACCATAAAGCTGAAAAGGAACAGGAAAAGTGCAAGGAAAAGTGAAAATCCACGCCAGTGGAATAGCGGATTCGTCCTTCGTCTTTGTCTTTCGTTTTTCTTCTCTCGTCGTACAAATTGCCATTCGGCGAAAGACATCGTAGTCGCATCATATCGCGTGGCATCCCCCTGCCATAGCGTATGTGTCGTCACTCGTGCAACGTCGCAATGTTCATCCTCATCATCACTTAGCTAGTCCGCGGAGCCACATTGCTCGCCGACATACCGAAGACACCCCCCGTCTCAAGACTGGTAGTCGGTGATTCCATCCCCCTCGCCCGTGTCCGGCTCGTTCGGGATCGGTGGGTCTGGCTTGGGCGTCTCGGGACGATGCGCAAGGGCATCCCATGTCTCGGGGCGCCACGATGCTGAGAAACACTGGGTCATTGTCTTTTTGTTCCTTTTATCTTTCCTTGCTCTTGCGTGTATTTATTTTGTGATGAATCAGATCGAGAAGCGAAACTGGGGTGTGCGTGAGTGAAAGCTGCGAGAGGAGGGAGCTTGCCGAGCGGGGAGGTTTGAGAGTTGAAAGCTTATAAGTGCCTGGTGGCGGGGTCCCCTTACGTCAGGTCTGCGTAGAACTGGGCAGAGCTGCGTTTGTGTGGACGTGGACGTGGACATGGACATATGCGCTGGACATGCGCTGGAGGTGTATTACAGGATCGACGGGAGATGGCGGATGGTCAGGCGATTCTAGAGCTGAGTCGCGATGCCGCCATCCGGGTGCGTGCTGTAAATACAATATATCCGGGAGGTAGGAGACGACCAGCGATTTTCATGGGAGGAACGTATCTGACCTAAGGTAGACTACCTAGGCACCTAGTTCTAGATAGTCTAGGTTGAAGGATGCGATTTCTCGATTTACCTGCAAGTCTGTAAACGGATCTATATTTTTTTATTCAGGAAGTATGCAGACCGGGGGAGGTTGAGGGGTCTTTGGAGCAGAGGGATCGAGCCGGAATCGTTGGAGGGAGATCCTGCACACCACAGTCGACTAGTTGACAGTAGGGTGATAGTCATGGATGTAACTGCATGTGGACGAGGTACGAAGATACTACCTGTAATGTCAATGCATGAAGGAAAAAACCGACAATCCCACCATTTGAAACAACGTGTCTTGCTCGGGTTGGGCCATGCTCGTCGAGACATGCTCAAGTTTCTCTTTTCATTCATCAATATCGGCGTGCGGAGCAAGTGGTGACAAGTACGGGGCAAGCCAGGGCCAGTCGAGCAAGGACCTTTCGGACACGGAGCAGCTGGAGAGCTCCATCTTTTAAGTTTCCCCGCGTGCAACATATTTGTGGCTCTCAATTCTGTACGTGATTTTCCGAATTCGCAGACTCGACTGGTCTGGACACTGCCAAGCAAGTCGGATCAGATCATCGAGGCCAGGCCCTTGCCGCTGTCAAACCGAATGCACCAGGCCCATGCTACCGGCGGCAGCAGAACTATTCCTGGACGGGGTCTCGGTACGACTATCGCAGGGGCATTTTTAGGCTAGAGACCTGCGTATTGTCGAGAAGTGAGGGTCTAAAAGGGGCACAAGGAATTATCGTTAGCGCCGGTGCCCTATAGGTACAGATAGATCGGCATTCCCAACGGTCGCGGGGTTCCGGCGTTCCGCCGCAGCCGCTTCGGCCGAGCGTCGCGGGCGCTATCATCGAGATTGATAGGTCCGATGGGTCATGGCGCATATGCGGTTCCGCTGCGAGTTTGGAAAACCAAGATGGGTCGCAATACGGTAAGGCGCGCTGGATCTTTCCTGTGCATTTGGCAGATGGGCAACATGGAAGGGATTGTGGGATTCTGGGATTGTTGAAGTCCCCGTGTAAGGGGGGTTTAAGGATAAGAACTTAAGGTTTCGTGACAAGGGTTGGGATACCAGAACCACGGACAGACAACAGACGAAGAACAGCCTGAGACAGACAAGTTGGCTTTTTTGGGAACACCCCATGTCTCTCCCCATCGACGGAAAAGTCGAAGACCATGGCTCGTTGTTTACGTTCACCTGGAGTTGCCTCAAGAGGAAGCTGTAGTTAACTCTTTCAAGAGCATGATGCCATTGCTAGCTGGCAAGGGAAGAAATCCGTTCTCGGGGTAACCTCTTCGGCGGCATGGTGCTAGTTGGCAAGGAAGAGGCCGTACTCCGAGTATCCTCTCCAGCGGCATGATGCCAGCTAGCGAGGGATGAAAACCGTGACGCCAGCAGACTCATCAGATCAGGCAAAATCGAGATCAGCAAGAACGGAGAGGGGAGAGGGGAGAGGGGAGAGGGGAGAGGGGAGAGGGTGGATGGATCACAGTCAGCGCTGATGCAAACGAGGGGGGAAGAAAAACTGAGTTGGGAACTGGCTGCATCCATGATCCATCTGCACGTTGTCTTGGATCCTTGTTAATCGGCCCCCGAGAGAGGCGAACGTACCCAGTATACTGTAGATAGTCGCATAGTTACGCGCGGACTTTCATAGCCATGGCCTATAGCAGTTGACTGAGATATTTTTCTCGTCTCTGCCATTGACCTGGACAATCCCATCTCCACATATGGAAGGAGGCTGTGATGAGTCAATTGGGTTGCCGTATTTCGTAAGAAGCAAGATAACTCATGCACCTCTGAGGCTTGGAACATTCTCTCGGCCCTTGACTGTCCGAGGGGCGACCAGAGGGGGGGATTGATCCATGGCCTTCAGCCTGGGTGAGGAGTTGCGTCGAGAGGAGAGATGTTATCAAAGTCGGAAGCTTTCACAAGCCGTCGGCGAGCTTCTTCAGCCCACCAGATAGTCAGATCGGGTGAGCTCTAACTAGAACTGGAGGGGTGACGGCAGGCCAAATGTTTGGAACCAGGAAATTGGAAATTGGAAGCGCCCCTAGCAGGAGCTGGGCCGCCGCGATGGGCCGAGCTGAGGTCTTGGAACTGCGCGATCGAGATAATTACCTAGTGATTGCTACGTAACTTGCATGAAAGGTTCACTAAATCGGGTTCGAGGCTGGCAAGCTTTCGGGCGGCTTGGGGGAGAGAGCTTGGAAGTGGAATGTGGATGGGAAACTACTAGGGTAAAAGTATCATGACGCCTCTTGCATGTTGGAGCATCAGATGTTGTTTGGATCGCTGATGGCCGGGGCTAGCTTGTTCGACGGGGTGCTCGGTGCAGGTTGGTGCGGGTGGGTACCTAGTGAGATAGTGAAGTACCTAGACCTTCGCGGTGGTTGTTGCGGCAAGACCATGTACTCTGCTGACTGGGGCTCAGTTCGCCGGCACTAGCAGCCGGCAATCCGTAGGCGGGTATCCGCCCCTCACTCCACTAAAGCGGCTTTGGGGCCCCGGGAGACCGGCGACGACCGTGTGTCTTCCATGGATTGATTGTACGTATGTGGCTTTCCATTGGAACGTGAGGGAAGGCGCGTCTTGGTGCTGGAAGGACGAAGGGTACCTTAGGTCTCTCGAGGCAATTGCCAATTGCCAATGGCACAGCACCGGCAGCGGGCGCATAATGGACAGGTACCTTCGGTAGGTTCAGTATGTGTCTGGACAGTGCAGTACAGTGCCGTGGCTTCCTGTCTTACGCGCAACTGCCCAATCGCAAACTCACCTGCAAGCCAATAAGCCTGAGGAGTCGAGGACCGCATGGCATGGCAGGAGGTAATGGACGGCAGAGGCATGGAATGAGGACCCCATGTGGCAGGCAACCTGGGAAGGGAAGTTTCCCATCCGCCCCAATCCACAATCCACCCACACTTCTCCGGAAACATCGACTCTTTTCTCCCCCCTCTTCGTACTGTACGAATACCTCACTCAGGTTGCTCATCACCAGCACAAGACAACCTGAACGACAACTGACAAACCGCCCGACGTCGAATAAGGCCCGACTGGGCAACATGCCACGCCAACTCCAGGCTCACCCAACCACACGCGCTACCATGGCCATGCGCTGCGTCGTCTCTGCACCTCCCGGCCATTGACCCTCTTCCCCTCCCGTGTCGCCGCCTCGGCCCTCTCTCCTCTTCTCTATGGACGCTTGCGTCGTTACGAGGGGACGCTCATTCAAGCATCAAGCGGGTGGTGGGAGTGGGGCGGTGGTGTCGAGCGGCCCTCTGCGCGTCGCTGCGTCCCGCCGATGAGGCACTCTGGAGAATCAGACCACCTTTCGCAGTCGCCGTCACCACCCACCCCGAGAGCCTAGAGCGACATGCCCGCGCTATTCGGCCCTCTGTTCTCGAGGGTTGACTGACTTGACGCCAGTGTCAGCGCCACGGCCGCCTGCGAAACTTGCGAATGGATGACGATCTTGTTGGCCTGTCCGGCCCGTCTTCCTGGCCTTTTGCTGGCTTGGATTCTTCGGTCGACGCCCCCCCACGAATGCCACCCTATGCCACCTTATGCCACCATCTGGCATCCTTCTTGGCACCTCTCTGTCGGCTTGGCACCTCTCTGTCGGCTTGGCTACACCGAACCCAGCGAGCAACCTCTCCCACGCCCTGGCTCCTCCGGAAATACATCCACGCCCGTAGCTCCTCAAGCCGGCGTTTCTGCGCATCCCAACCTAACCCGGTCTGCTGATCTGATCCAACGGCCGGCCTCGTCCTCGGTGCCTCGCTGCTCGTAAACCTGCGGCATAGCCCTGGGAGCTTGCCTCACCGCACTGTTCACACTCCTCGTACTCCTAGCCATGAGTCCTATGTACCTCTTTTCGCTTGTGTAACTTGCCCTCGCTGCTCTTGGCACTAGTCGCCCGTCTCTTGTATAAGAAGTGCCCCAACGCCAATCTTTCCTGGTCTTGCCCACTCTCTTGGTTCCTCCTCAGCTCTCATCCAAAGAGTTGTCCTCACTTCAACTTTTGTTTCCCCTCACAATCCCCCACCAATGGCTGAGGTCAAGTCCATCCAGCCCTACGGTCTCGCCCGATCCACCGTCAAGGGCGAGCCGCTCTCTCCGGAAGAGATCGTTCAGTACAATGACTTCTTCAAGGCCAGCTGCTATCTGTCCCTGGGCATGATCTATCTCAAGGAGAACCCTCTTCTCCGCGAGCCTCTCAAGGCCGATCATCTCAAACTTCGCCTGCTGGGCCACTTCGGCTCTGCCCCTGGCCAGATCTTCACCTACATGCACTTCAACCGCCTCATCAAGAAATTTGACCTTGACTCCATCTTCATCTCCGGCCCCGGCCACGGTGCTCCTGCCGTTCTTTCGCAGTCGTACCTCGAGGGCGTCTACTCTGAGGTCTATCCTGAAAAGTCCCAGGATCTCGAAGGCCTTCAGAAGTTCTTCAAGAGCTTTTCATTCCCCGGCGGCATTGGCTCTCATGCTACCCCAGAAACCCCCGGGTCTCTGCACGAGGGTGGCGAGCTGGGTTACTCCGTCTCGCACGCTTTCGGTGCCGTCTTTGACAACCCCGATCTGATCGCTGTGACCATGGTTGGTGACGGTGAAGCCGAGACTGGTCCCCTCGCTACCGCATGGCACAGCAACAAGTTCCTCAACCCCATTGTTGACGGCGCTGTCTTGCCAGTCCTCCATCTCAATGGCTACAAGATTAACAACCCAACCCTTCTTGCCCGAATCTCGCACAAGGAGCTCGAGAACCTGTTCCTCGGTTACGGCTGGCAGCCTTACTTCGTCGAAGGTGACGATATCGAGACTATGCACCAGGCCATGGCCGCTACTCTTGAGCAGTGTGTCAACGAGATTAGAGCCGTCCAGAAGAGGTGCCGTGAGAGCGGCGAGGCTGAGCGTCCCAGGTGGCCCATGGTCATCCTTCGAAGCCCGAAGGGCTGGACTGCCCCGCGAAAGATTGACGATAATTACCTCGAGGGATACTGGCGTGCTCACCAAGTCCCCATTACGGACCCCGCAACCAACCCTGCCCACTTGAAGGTTCTTGAGGATTGGATGCGCAGCTATGAGCCTGAACGCCTGTTCGACAAGGAAGGCAAACCTATCCAGGCTCTGAGGGACCTCTGCCCTGACGGCCTGCGCCGCATGAGTGCCAACCCTGTGGCAAACGGTGGTCAACTTAAGAAGCCGCTGAAGATGCCCGATTTCAGAGACTATACCATCAAGGTTGAGAACCCTGGAAACGTCATGGCCGCCAGCATGACCAACATGGCTGTCTTCCTCAAGGACGTCGTTGCCGCCAATATGCACAACTTCCGACTATTTGGTCCCGATGAGACTGAATCTAACAAGCTAGGCGGTGTCTATGCTGCCGGAAAGAAGGTCTGGATGGGCGAGTACTTTGACGAGGACAAGAACGGCGGAAACCTCGCCAAGGCTGGCCGTGTCATGGAGATGCTCTCCGAGCACACCTGCGAGGGTTGGCTCGAGGGTTACATTCTCAGTGGCCGTCACGGACTGCTCAACAGCTACGAGCCCTTTATCCATGTCATCGACTCTATGGTCAATCAGGTAAGAAGAAATACCCACGCTAATTGTTTCACACAACTGACAACTTTTCTATAGCACTGCAAGTGGATCGAGAAGTGTCTCGAGGTCGAGTGGCGAACCAAGGTCGCTTCTCTCAATATTCTGTTGACCGCTGTCGTCTGGCGACAGGATCACAACGGCTTCACTCACCAAGACCCTGGTTTCCTCGATGTTGTAGCCAACAAGAGCCCCGAAGTCGTCCGAATCTACCTCCCTCCTGATGGAAACTGCTTGCTCTCTGGTAAGAAACCCCTTCTTCCCATGTCGTGGCGCATAGCTAACAACATGAACAGTCATGGACCACTGTCTGCGATCTGTCAACTACGTCAACGTTGTCGTAGCAGATAAGCAGGAGCATCTCCAGTATCTTACTATGGATGCTGCCATCGAGCACTGCACCAAGGGTATTGGTATTTGGCCACAGTTCAGTACTGATGCCGGCGAGGACCCCGATCTCGTTATGGCATCTTGCGGTGACGTTAGCACTCACGAGTCGCTGGCGGCTATCGACCTCCTGCTCCAGCACTTCCCAGAGCTTAGAATTCGCTGTGTCAACTGCGTGGATCTCTTCAAGCTGATCCACCCCAGCGATCACCCTCACGGACTGACGGATACGGAATGGACGAGTCTGTTCACAGACGACACGCCCGTGATCTTTAACTTCCACAGCTACCCGTGGATGGTGCACCGCCTGACTTACAAGCGCCCCGGCAGCCGCAACCTCCATGTCCGAGGCTACAAGGAGAAGGGCAACATCGATACGCCCCTCGAGCTGGCCATTCGCAACCAGACTGACCGCTTCAGTCTGGCTATAGATGCCATTGACTGGATGCCCAAGCTGCGCAACCGCGGCACAGCTGCCCGCGAGGCTCTGCTTAATGCCCAAATTGAAGCCCGCAACCAGGCATTCGAGACTGGCTTGGACCCTGAGTTCCTCAAGAATTGGACTTGGAAGCGCAACGGGATGTGGAGGAAGACGGCCGATGGCCTAGCTTCGAGATAGAAGAAGACCATGGGTTTCACTACCAGGATAGAAAGACGATGGAGTCGTTTTGGAATTCTAGATGGTGGGATAGAGAAGAGTTGGAAAGACGTTGATGGTGATAAAGCAGAAGGCTAAGGGCGTTGGTTGATAGACTGCTGGGTTGGCTATCATGTGTTGTGCGTAGCCTCTTGTTATTATTTCGTTCCCCTCGTTTATAGGCCCGTCTTGTTTATACATGCAGCGCGAATGATCTACGAATATCTGTAATGAAACTCCCTTTTGGACCATGTTCTTCACAACGACTCCTTGGTTTATCAAGCACCATTGATTGCTTATGGATCTCTCACCATGTGGAACATGTTCGCTCCTAACTCATCAAACCATGATTGTCCCACGACTTTGAACCCGAATCGCTCATACAGCGGCCGCCCTGCCGTGCTCGCATTCGTATAGGCCATCCACCCATCCTCGTCGATACGCTCCACGCCGAAGCTCATGAACGCCGCTCCAACGCCGCGCCGCTGGGCATCGCGCCGCGTCACGATGGTGCTCAGGAGCCAGTACTCCCGGCCGGCGACGAAGCGCACAGTCGCATCGGCCGCGGCCTGAAAGAAGCGCGCCGCCGTGGCGCCGTCGCCGCTCAACGGGTACATGGCCGGCGTCAGGACGGGCGCGGCCTTGGCCAGTGGGGCAGCGGGGCGGCGGACCCAACGGACCCAGCCGAGAATGGCGGAGCCGGGGGCGGAGGCGGCGTTGGAGGCGGTGCCGGCAGGGACGTCCGGGCCGACGACGGGCGGCGACGACATAGCGACGACGACGTGGTTGTCCGGGAGACCAATATTGCCCCCGATGATCTTTGTCCAGTAGGCCCGGACCTCAGGCTCGTCTGGCGGGAAGCACCGCACGCTGAGCGGGCTGCCGGAGAAGGCGTCGAAGTAGGCGTCCACCATGGCCGGGACGTCGGCGGGCGTGGCTTCGCGGAGGGTGACGGAGGGTTTCCGGGCGGCCATGGTTTAGTTTTGCTGCTAGTGGTGCTATTCGTTGATACTCAATAGGTGTTTGTTCTAGCAATAGGCGAAGTTTTGGGAATACTGCAGCTTTAGGGCGTTGTTCTTTTCAACGGTTCGATGTTGGCTTGAGTCACTATGAGTCACGGCAAGGGGTGGGAGGCGCGGTAGACATGTCAATTGAAGTACATTCCTTTCTTCCTTCTGGTACTGCAGCATGGGCCTTTGCCGTGATGCCTTGTGTAACCAAGATTGGGGGTTTGAACGCCCCTAAAAATAAAATTCTCACAACATGTTAGATTGTTTTCTCTTCTGATCCGTTTCGTATTTTAGCGAGTGAAAACAGGTACACATTATTGTCTGTGCTGTCCCATTTGGAGATTGGAAATAAGCTTATGCCTAGGGTTGACCAATGGCCAAGATGCCAAGACGCCAAAGCCAGATCCGTGCTGGCAGCTTTCGTAGATGCCTACCCGGAGTACAAGTATAGTACGAAGTCCGAACAGTTATATCATCAATTTTCACTTAAGCAGCTCTTTGCTTAGATACCCTCGTTATTATCACTCATGTCTTGAACCCAAACCCTCCGAAACGCCCGAGCTGTCCCTTTCCCAATTTCCCATTACTAGAATTGGCGTATCTCGCCAGGTGCCCTTTCGCTGCAGTATCGCCATTCTTCACCCGTGGAAGTGTCCTCCTTACAAAGTCTTGACCGATTGAAAAAACGGGTTGGCCATTAAGCCGGCATTGGCCCCGACCAGCTCCTTGAGCGCCGTCACCTGCTCTTCCTGGCTCATCTCTCCCTTTCCGACTTTGTCCTTCCACTCGAGGAGTACCTGCTTGAGCATGGCGCTGCCCTGCTCGACGTCCTCTTTGCTGTAGCTTAGCGCTAGGTCCTCGTGCTTGGTGGTAAAGTCCTCGAGCTCGTCGGCCTTGCGCTTCGCCATGCGCACCACCTTATCCGGGAAGCGCACCAGCTCCGCGACGTGGATGCCGAAGCTCTGGTCGCACACTCCGGGTGCCACCTTGTACAGGAGCGTCACTTCGCGCTTCTGGGCCTCGGCGTCGTCACCGGTGCCGCTGATGTGTGCTGTGACGTGCATGTTCTGGACTTGCGGGTACTGGTCTGCCAGGGCTGTGAGCTCGTGGAAGTGCGTCGCGAACATGGCGAAGCAACCAATCTCCTTGATGATGTGTTCGGATATGGCCCACGCCAGGCCAAAACCGTCATACGTCGAGGTGCCGCGGCCAAGCTCGTCGATGATGATGAGTGATTCTGAAGTGGCCGACTTGAGGATGTTGGCCGTTTCGAGCATCTCGGCCATGAAGGTCGACACTCCCTTGAGTTGCGAGTCGCTGGCACCCACACGCGCAAGAATGGAATCGAAGATGGTGAGCTCTGCTTCAGCACAGGGCACGAAACATCCAATCTGGGCTAAGAGAGCAACGACACCGGTCTGGCGAATATATGTCGACTTGCCGCCCATGTTGGGACCAGTGATGATCAGGAAGGATGACTTGTCGCGTGTGAGCTCGATGTCGTTGGTAATGAACTGCACGTCGTCCTGCAGCTCCATACACGGATGGCGGGCTTCCCGAAGCACCGTCTGGCCCTCGCCGCGAGGGTGTATCTTGGGTCGAACGTAGGGTTCAGGAGCGTGAACCGAGGTATGGGCGAGAGATACAATGACATCCAAGTGAGCGAGGACGCCTGCAAGTCGTTCAATTACGGGGCAGTAAGAAGACGCCACCTGGACGACTTCGTGGACCAGACTGCTCTGGGTCCGGTTGTAGTTCTGGGAAAGCTGATCATGCTCGCGGCGGTAGGCTTGTAGTTTCTTCGTGGTGAAGTAGACGCCGTTCTTCTGCGTCGAGCACTCCTGATAACCGGATTTGTTGCGGATGCAACCAGCTTCTTGCCGGGTGAGACGCATACACACACCATGAACCTTGTGGTTGGTTTCGAGGAAGATCTTCTTGTCGGGATCCTGGCCGAGGTCATCGGCTGCAGCCATGAACTCGGAGCGGATGTCCTGATCGAGCTGATCGAGCTTCTTGCGGATGATGCGTAGGCTCTGGTCAAAGTCGGCCTTGATGATGTACTCATGGCGGTCCAGCGCGTCCAGGTCGACTGTCTGCTCCACCATGTCCTGTAGCTTACCAAGACTGTCAGAGAGGTCACGGAGCTTGGTTGTGTACGCTTCGTCGAGAGGGTCACGGTATGCCTCATCCATGACTCCTTCAAACGACCCGATGAACCCAGGGAGGCGAATAACAACCTGGTATGCTCGAACAACGTCTTCGAGATTCGCTTTGCCGCGCTGGAACCTCTTGGAAAGTCGGTACAAGTCAGGAATAGAGCGTAGGTGTTCCTCTTGGAGGGTCTGGCGGAGTTCAGTATCGACAAAGAAAGCCTCGACCAGCTGTTGACGCTTTTCGATTTCTTGCTTGCTCATCAGAGGCTGCTTCAGCCACTGGGCAAGTAACCGACTGCCAACTGGTGTTTTGCAGTGGTTGAGCACGCCGAAGATGCTCATTGTCTTAGACCCATCCCGCGGGCCCGGCATGAGGTTGAGGGCCTTGAGGGCAGCAGCATCTAGTTTCATAAACTGTGCTAGGTCATGCTGGTAGAGCTGATACTGGCCGAAGTTGGACGGGTCTTGGAGAACGTTGAGGTACTTTATCAAAGACGCTGCAGATCCCATGGCCAGCTTGAGATCTGTCTGGGGCAGCAGAGTAGCGGCCCGCTCATCCTTGAGCAGACGTGCGAGGTCTTGCTCGATATCACGAATGCCAAAGTCCCCAGACGGCCGCTCAGCAATCGCCACACCGCAGTTGTCGATGATCTTCTTTAACTTTGCAAGCTCGGGATCCTTGTCCTTTTCGCCCTTGTCGTACTGTATCAGACACTCGCGGACACCCAGCTGGATGAGGAGGGCCTCGAAATTGGAGTACAGGTCGTTGTCGAGGAACTCGCTGACGCCGAGCTCCCGGACACTAGCATCGGCAAAGCAGACACCCACGTTGCGTGCCTCGGAAGCTTTGGTAGAGATCTTGACGGCCAGGATCATGGGAGCTGCGTCGATCTGGCTTCCGAGCTCCTCCTCGACGTCCTGCAGGTTGCCTGGCGAGGCCTGCTTCACGCACTTCCAGTTCATGCGACCGGACGCGCTCTGCCAGATCTCTATCCTCTTGCCGAGCTTCAGGAGGGCCTCTCGGAGGAACTGGCGGAAGACGGTCATGGTCATGGTTACGGACGGGAGTCCGGTGTGGTCGTTTCGGCCGAGCTGTCGAACGACAGAGGTCGTCTTGTAGACCTAGGAAACGTGTAAGGAAGCAGCTTTGACGCGAGTAGGCAGTGGCACTCACGGTTTTCGCGATGAAGTTCGCATCTTGGCCGTGGGCAGTGTACCAATCGCCTCGATCGAAGACACGGATAGAGTCGCCGTCGACTTGTGGGAGTGACTTGAAGAAGCGGATGAAGCCGCCCTCATCGTCGAGCTGTTGCACACGAATGTCAGTTCAGTTTTCAGGTTGCACTGGAGGGACATAAGGGCACAGACCTTCAATTCTGGTCGTGACGCCATGGTGAGACGTTGTGTATTTCCTAGGTGCGCGATGGTAATTGACCAGATTCAGGAGCTCGGAGGAAGAAGAATCAAGACCACGGCAAAAGGGCTGGTCGTCAGCAATGGGTGGCAGAGAGTCGCGTGGATTGCCCCCACAGTACCCCGGGAGACGCGTTTTCTGGCGTTCTCAATTAAACCCAGTGACGCGAAAAATGGTGATGGAGAGGTGTGAGCTGACTAAGGGTTAGCAGACAGAGGGGCTCCCGTAGGTGCACAGCCGGCTGTGCGAATAAGATCCATTATGTAAGTGAGAAAAGAGGTTACATACCGCAACTTGGCAAATTGGCCCCTTGATTCAATGATCAATAGCTTCTACAATGGTTATAGTTGTATATTTTAATAATGATTTTTATAATGCTATAGCTTTTAGCCTGCTAGGGCAGTCAGTCAGTCAGTCAGTCGGTTGGTTGGTCAGTCAGTCGGTTAGATAGTTAGTTAGATAGATAGTTAGATAGTTAGACAGTCAGTTAATCAGTTAGATAGTCAATTAACTAGGTAATACGCCAATTAGTCAGTCAGTCAATCAATCAGTCAATCAGTCAATCAGTCCATCAGCCAATCGGTCGATTGATTAGCTAGCTAGCGAATTCGTTCCTCAAGGCCCTGCATGCAAAGAAAGCGCGATAGCGCGCAGCCTTTGCATTTTCCCTGTCTTACATAACGGATCTTATCCGCACAGCCGGCTGTGCACCTACGGGAGCCCCAGACAGAGTGGTGTTAGTCTGGGACTTAGCTAAGGCATGGAGCGAGGTATCTGCTGGGCGTTTTAATACAACAAAGTACCCAAGCGGCATGCGCCTCAGTATCTAGTCTAGTATCCAGCATCAGGCATTTGATCCAATTGGATTAATTAGAGGCGTTCATATGCCCCGTCGGCTTCTCCAAGCTCGAGGGCGTCATCTTGGTCCTTACGTCAAGTAACGATCTATCACCCACAACAGAAAATGGTTTCCACGAGCCTGTGTTCATCGGCCAATGATCTAAATATGCCAGGATGGGTTGGCCTCGTGCAGATTCAAAAGCGGCCCAAATTCAATCACAATCCACCCAGCAAATCACAATTCCGCAAGGCCGTCTAGGTGCATCTCGATCTCAAGAGGTCATCAGTGTCTTGACAGACCGACCATCAGCGTGTCCTCTCCCACACCCATGGCCACAGGATTGGATGCGCACAGCCACACAAATAGGTTTCTGATGAGATTCCGCAAGTCGAAGCCATCAACCCCTCTTTCTAGGCAAGGAATGCCATCGTGATCCCTTACATTGGCCGTGGAGAGTGGATATGTCTGGTTTAGCGGAACCCCCCCCCCCGCCCTCGCGCTTGGCTCTGTGAAGAAGGCAGACTCCGGCGGAAAATCATGGCGTTGCAATTCGACCCGATAGCGATGACGTTCGAAGTACACGGCACCGACACGGCACCTTGCGAATTGGGTCCGGCCAGAAGTGTCAGTCCACGGATCCGCTGAGAGGATCTGAGATGAGCTCTCTTTCGGTGTGTCAGCCTCTGATTCAGAGTCTCGCGCCATGACTCCCGGTCGACGAGCTCGTTCAACATGCCACGCCAATTAAGCCCTCATTATCCATCCTCGAGTCTGGCGATTATCGTGCTGAGAAGTCGAGAAACAGCGTCGAGGGAAAAGTGCAACATGCTTGATCCTAGAGCGCGGCTGGGCCCAGGTCTTGGCGACAGGGTTCCTGTGTCTATCAAGGTCCTCGTTGAGGTACGAAGTACAAGGTACCTACCTAAGGTACTTGGCCGCTGGCCATCAAGGTCCTCAACTTCACCTGGATGGATCTGAGCTGCCAATCTTGGCGCAGTGAAGGGCAGCCTGACGCCAGAATTTGCCAATGACCATGGCCCACGCAAAACTCTGCTCCTCTTTTCTCGTTCTCAAGGTGAATCAAGGCGCCATCCTCTCAAGTCTCGACTCCCGGCTCCTTCTCCTCCTCCTGCTCCTTCTCCTGCATCATCTCGGATATCGTCGTTGACAAAACAAGAACACGGACTCCACGCTTGGTGATTCTGCTACTACTGCGACCGCCGATAACTACCTACGGCTACCATATATGCTTATTGTTAAGCTTAGGCTTAGTCCTAACACTGCTCCTTAGCCTTGAACGTAAAGCTTTAGATCTTAGGCCTTAGATCGCGATCTACCTCGTAGATCACCCCCAGAATCTATTTTACCTCGCTGTCGCCATCACCACCACCGCTACCCTCTTCTATTCGACCTCCAGCGCCGCGAGCCATGCACGCAGGCGTCTCCTTCTCCCTCGCTGGCTGGGGCTTCGCCGTGGCCGGAGCCGCACGCCTGGCCCCCAGACAAACCGATGTTGCCACAACCACGACTGTAAAACCCGAGGTCACCGCCATTACAAGTTGTCATCTCCATGACTCAAGCGTGTTGGTCTACCCTTTACTCCTAAGTTGCGCTCTATCATTCACAGCATACTAACCAGGGTCAACTAGCTACTGTTTTGCCGGGGAGACGGAGTATCTTGTTGACGTAAAGATCACTGCTACCAGTGACGTGCCTTCGCGGTACACCGACTGCCATGCCCATGACTCGGACATGTGAGACTTCAACCTCGGGCACTCCATTGGCCCGTGCTGACTTTCCGTTCTTAGGTTCTGTGTCGACTCCGATGGGGAGGATGTCCCTGTCCAGGCTGAAGGGGCAGAGACAGAGGAGGATCACGACCACGAGAGCGAAAGCGAAGAGGAGCATGACCACGAGAGCGAGACTAAGCATGATCATGAGTCTGAATCCGAATCCGAGAGTTCTAGTGAGAACCGACATTGTCATTTTCATGCTGGTGTCGAGTAAGTCAAATCCTCTTCCCAAGTGTAACCCGTTCACGTTGGCTAACTCTGTCCAGACACTGCACAGGCGGTGATAGCGAGTCCTCGGAGTCAGAATCGACTTGTGAAGCCCCAAGCAGAGACTTTAACATCGGCCTCCGCGTTGGTCTGCTCTTTGTCATTCTTGCAACCAGCGCCATCGGTATATCCTCCCGCTTCTCTTAATTCGACTGACTTCGATCTAACTTCTCACAGGCGTTTTTGGACCAATCTTGCTCCACAGGATGATGCCTACTAAGCTGAACCTGATATTTATTATAGTGAAGCAATTCGGCACTGGTATCATCGTCTCCACTGCCTTTGTTCACGTATGTCGCTTGATTCCAGTGCTTATCATCCTGGCAATACTAACCTTTAGGACAGCTTTTTACACATGCCTTCCTGATGTTTGGCAATGAGTGCATGGGTGAACTGGCCTACGAAGCCACCACTGCGGCCATTGTTATGGCTGGCATCTTTCTCTCATTCCTTGTCGAGTTCATCGGTCAGCGTATTGTTCTAGCCAAGACAAGGTCTTCTACTGCCCTAAACCAAACTCAGAAGGCCAACTCTTTCCTATCGACAGAAGTGGTTAGTATTCTCGTCATGGAAGCCGGCATTATCTTCCATTCACTTCGTCAGTACTCCCCTACTAGAATGAAAGACGTTCCTGAAACGCAGCTAATACTTTAAAGTCATTGGTTTAACACTCGTTGTTTCTGGCGACGAGTACTTCATCACTCTCTTCATCGTCATCCTCTTTCACCAAATGTTCGAGGGCATTGCCCTTGGTAGCCGCATTGCCACCATCGGCACCACCGTCGATGCTCACGCCGTCCCTGAAGCCCAGTCATCCCGAGAGACCGTAACCCAAAGCTCTGACAAGGCTGTCACTCCCAGTGATTCCGCCTCTAGCGACGATGTCATTGTCATTCCTGCTGGCCTCAGCACGAAGAAGAAGCTCGGCCTCGCCACCCTCTTTGCCTTCATCACCCCGATCGGCATGGCCATCGGTATTGGTGTTCTCCAACAGTTCAACGGCAGCAACCGATCCACTCTCATTGCCATTGGCACCCTCGACGCCCTTTCCGCCGGTATCCTCATCTGGGTCGGTCTCGTCGAGATGTGGGCTGCCGACTGGATGGCCGGCCCTCACGGCAAGGAGGCTGAGCTTGCTGACGCCGATATACTTACGACGACCCTCGCCGGCTTTGGCCTCATCGCTGGCCTAGTTATCATGAGCCTCCTAGGCAAATGGGCCTAAGGTGGAGAAGTGCAGTAATGATAGAAGATCTTTATGACTAGAATTAGCTTATGTTTACAGTTGGTTCATGATCAGGGTTGGTTTCTGGTTAGGGTTGACTTTGTGGAGGAGATACCAAGATCGAGCGCCGCGAGGGAGAAGTACTCGTGGACTGGCGAAGTTGATTATATCTGGTTAGAGAAGGTTCCACATAAAGTGCTAGAGGTTTGAACATCAAAGTATTTTCGAACCCGCAAAATGTTTCTCCAGTACGCTGGCGACATCTACATACTAGCTTTAGTCTCAGAATAACACCTGAGGCTCCAGGCAAAAGACCCATCCTGATAAACAGTATGTGAGATCATGTAGGTGTATCAAGAAAGTTAGTTCCGTGTACTATGATTGGCTCGGGCTGAGACGCCCATAGGCACCAAATGGCCGCTGGACGCATCACATTCTCAGGGCGGCGGATCTCGTGAACAAGCCAATTAGGTATGCAGAGATAATTCAAAGTATGAGTATCTGTAGACGCGTTCTATCCACGAAACTCTCACTCGTTTTCCAAGAACCGACCATGACTTGATTAGATGTCTCATCCCAACATCTCACACTCAACTGACCATTGCCTCCGATCAATGAAGAGCTCGTCGATACGTCTGGGTGGAGTTGGAAGTGGTGGTGGTATTGTACGGCAAGATCTGGATGTTGTCCACTTCGTTGTACATGACGTCCCAATGGTCCGAGATATTTGGGTTGCCATACGGCCGCAGAGCTGCGAAACGCAGGCTTCCAACACAAGTTAGCACTCTTCCACAACCACAAGCCAAGGCACTACTCACGTGTAATTTCCGGGGGCGATCTGCGTCCCGTTGGCAAGCTTGCCAAACCACCAAAACAGACGGAAGCCACGGGGTATTCGTGTTAACGGGAAAGGAAGCGTGTCGGTTATGTTGTTCACATCGGGATTGAAGAACCAGTACTGGTCCGAGTCGCGGTATGTGGTCGCGGAGCCTACGTACCCCCGTAGGCCAACCTCAGGTGGGTAATGCCAAAGGTTTTCCGACCAGCTGGAATCGAAGATCTGGCATAGCGGGTTAGTTGGTGGATGTGAGATGAACAATCGTGGAAAGGCAGAACATACGTCCCAACGGAGGTTTGTGCACGGGTATGAGAGCCTCGCTCCGATTTCGATGAAGTCGTTGGAATTTTTGTCCACATTGAATGACCAGCTTAGTCTTGTCAGCCTAGAAACAAAACTGTGGGGAAATCATCACATACGTCCAATCCTCATCAAGCTCTGTTATCGATGGTTCCGCCATGAACATGTTGTCAAAGGCCTTTTCGGTATCATAGGCCGCTCCTGAGAAGCAAGCATTATTAGTTACAGCCGATCAAAGACATATGCATAGACCAACTAACCACCGTAAGGGATTGCGAGCCTCTCCCCGTGGTTCGACACAACCCAAACCTTGCCCCCGTACAAGGGAAGATAGTCATCGACGACATTGGGCAGTGCAAAGGTCACCCTAAAATTCATAAGCTAATGAGGCAGATGCTGTTGCGAAAGACTTACTCGACCTCCTTCGTATTCCCGGGGCGTATGATGACTGGATCTGGAAGAGTAACAGGTGGGACGATGCGTCGTGGCTCGAGTTCATATAAAGGCAAGACTCCATAGTAATCATCCAAGATGTTAACACCAGCCTGGGGTTCGAGCTCGAAGGTGTACCGGTGCCGCTTGTTTCCGTTGTTGGTGATATTGAACTTCCATCGTGGGACGAACAACTCAGTGTCTAACAGAGCAATGGGTTCATAGTCTAATTGAGTGTCATAGCTTAGAACCTTCCACGCATTAACCAAGCCCGTTCCGACCTGGAAAGGAGGCGCGGTGAAGTTGCGCCAGAGATGGTTCGACACCCAAGGAAGACTACTTCCGCTGGAAGCGATACGATCATGGAGCATCTTGCCGAGCCCTGCCCCGTGGAACTCACGTCCTCCGTGTTCCCCAATGAACAATGCGGCGATGCCTGCAATGTATGGGGCAGCCATTGAGGTCCCACTCAACTCTTCGTAGCTCTGGTTTAGTACTGTGCTCACCACGTCGAAGCCAGGGGCTGCAATGTCAGGCTTCAGGAGGAGCTCATTGGATGGGCCCCATGTTGTGAAATAGACCGGCACTGGCGCGATACTTTCGTCAGACTTTTTGGCGTTGGGATCCGTAGAGACATTAGCTGCTGCGACTGCGAGGACCCCTTGGCCCATGGCGCCGCTGCTTCCGTAGAAGGGCCCAGTTTCTCCTTCATTCCCAGCCGAGGCGGTTATAATAACGCCTTTATCCACGAGACGGTTAGCAAGAACTGCCCATGGATTATCGGAGAAGCCGTTGGGCTGGCCGATACTTGTGGAGATGACATCGGCCTATGGGTCTGTTAGACAATTGCCACATGAAGGAAGATAGAGACAAACCCCTGCGTTATAGGCATCGCATAGAGCCTGCATAATGGTCTCTTCATCAGTCTCCCAAGGATCCTAAACGTCCTAGTCAGCAAGAATATTCCACAGAAAATTAGGTCAAACTCGTACGTCAGAGAAGACCTTGTAAATCAGCAGCTCTGCGTCTGGTGCAACTCCCGTAAGCCTAACTGTTGTCAGTCTCATCACCATGGGCTCGGGTTCCCAGCTACTACTCAACAGGCCTACCATTTATTTTGGGCAGCAATGATACCCGCGACGTGTGTTCCGTGGCCGTGATAATCCATAGGATCGTCGTCTGGTCGTTTTGGGTACTGCTCTTCATTCTTCGTGTCCCCTAGCGATGGAATGAGCTCTATACTAGCAACAATTATACCAGAAGAAAACTCACAATCTGCTCCAACAAGATCGTATCCACCGGCAACTTTACACCCAGGACCAAAGCAACCACCAAGCTGGTATCATTAGTAAATAGTGCGCTGCCTGATTACCAGTCCAACATAGATTCTTACCGCTTTGTGAGTGTAGTCAATACCGGTGTCTATTATTGCAACAGTGGCCCCCTTGCCCCGAATACCCTTGGCGTGCAGCCTGTCAACACCAGTCCATTGGTGAATGGAATAGTTGTGTCGGGCGTTGGATGAGAAATGTGAGAACTTTGCGACTTGCGGTTTTGGCACAATACTTGCGGGCCACACATTGATGACTCCATCCACCTGAAGGAGAGTATCAATGTTGTCGGTGTCAGTCTCAAGCGCCATGCCAGAAAAGACGTCGCTGCAGTCAAACTCCTTGTAGTAGCCACCCATTCGGTTTGGCTTTGACAGAAGCTGGTGAGATACATGGCCTATGCTCGAGTGCTGAACACGGTGAGTTTGGGTTCAAAGTGTTGATAGTTAGAAAAATACCTGTTCAACTTCGACAATAAACTTCCGAGTCCCCCCTGGGCGTACTCGGTCACCGGAGACACCACCTGGGCCGATGAGAAGTCTCTGATCTTTGGCAACCACGGATATAGCCCCCAAGAGGACGCTTAGCGAGTGTGAGAACTTCATGGTTGGCAGCTACGCTTCTGCCCGTGTTTGAATGAAAAGAAACAAGGAGAGTTTCAGCTCCAGAACGTCATGTATTATATGGAAGCTTGGTGAACCCATATCACCTTGAACAACTTTGTTTGGTGCAGTTCGGAAGATTGATCAAGATTGCCATGTCTCGGGAAGACACATAATCCATGCTGCAATCCGTGTGTATCTTTGACACGGCAGTAACAGGGTAGCCAATTTGCTAAACAACATCGTGGTGCACATATGTGGAAACCGTTGGATTCGCTTTCATGTCACATAGGGGTCGTGGACACTTACAACTTGCCGTACTTGCCGTCTCGGATCGAGACAGGTCTCGGCAGGTGTCTGATACACTAAACACCAATGCTGCTGTGTGGATTTTGCGCCACATCTTCCAGGAGCCATTGTGAGTTGTAACGAATTCGATCATCATGACCAAGCATGGTCCTGAGGCCTTGGTGTGGGCTCTCAACTCGGGCCGTTTGATTCAAGGCGAGAATTGGTTTGCTATGGACGTCGTTCAGGGAAGGTGTCAACATGAGAAATTGCCATGCTGTATGACGGTCCATTAGCTCTAGCCTGACATCCGAGATTGGTCTCTCCCGGTCCGTTGTCGTGTAACGCAAACGGTCTTGGGTTGCCATAGTCGGAGTAGCACATATTTTGGTGCCTGAAGAACAGCATACATCCTCGAGACGACGATCTTGTAACCTCACGGCTGTACGACTTGAATGGGACAGTCGTAGCGAGAGTCCCGACGACACGGGGGGATTGAGACAATAATACAAGAATGAGATTGTCGAGTGCTCGGTCAAAACTTGTGCTCGTCAAACAAGATGGAAGTTGTCATGAGTCGTAGCACGAGGAAGGCTAATTTGTGCGCACTTGCGTCTATGGCAGTTGTGGAAGTTTAGTCACGAATGGACCGGAAGGAAAGTTTGGGAGATGTGGCAAGATGTGTTCTGAGGTGTAGGTGCTTCATGTTACGGAGATGGAGGTTGTAAGAACAGCTTCACGTGAGCGACGAATTCGGAGCCGAAATGGGAAGGAGTAAGTAGGTTGCCTACCTCCACGAAGTATGGCCATTGAGAATTGAGAGCTCTCACAACCCATGTGGCACAGTGACTAAGCCATCTGTTAGACCTGTCCTGGCTTCATGTGCAAATTGGAAAGCCATTCGGAACCTTGATTTGATGTTGGCGGTCACAATTTGATTAGATGGGCATTTAGTGGGAGTAGCCCAGGTTTACTATGACGCGGTAAGTAGTGTACCGTAGTATTACTACTAATTACGTGAGCTGAGGTCAATTAAGTGTTAGCTGGCCTCGTTAGCATTGATGATGATCCCCGGCCGTTTGTTTCCCAGATGATGATGACCCGGCGCCGGGGTTAGCGCGATGGAAACTAAACCACGGTCGCGACGGTTCGGATAGGTATCTACGTACTCCGTAGTCAGAAGACCACCCGCGAAACTCTCAGTCTATTGAGAGAACTGTTGCCGGTGATAAGACGCTACTGGGCAAGTGTCTATCGCCCTTTAGCCCGAACGGGCAACGCCGTCAGTAGCGACTAGACGGACGAGTAGCCGGACCCAAGTCCGTGCCTAGCGATCGGCTGCTACGTGCAGAAAGTACTTGGCATAGATGTATCTGACTCGCTCTGCAGCGTGGACGCCGAGAGGACGGGGAGCGGAGAGCGCGTGGCATGTCTCGCCAGCCACCTGGGACGATGAACTCGGTTAAAGAGTGAGCATGTAGAAGTGCGTTCGCTAGCGAGAACGTTTGTGTATGCTAATACGAATACATATTTGTAGCCGGTAGGTGGAGTTTTGTGCGGTCAACTCGAAGGGTATCCCTCAACAGAGCTGCTTCATGCAGCTGCGATGCGTATTCGGATCTGGGCTTTCTCTGCGCATACAGATACTACCGACCGATACCGTGCCGCACTACATCCAAGAAGGCTGGAGAAGAACGAGGGGAAGCAGTGGAAAGGAGAGCCTCCCAGTGCCCTGAGAGGACAAAAAGGGTGGGCAGAAATGCACGTGGAGGCTGGGATCGCGCGATGGAAGTGGGCTTGTTAACTGACTTGGGCCGTTGGTGCAGCGAGCCATGCCTGATGCAGCATGTAGGATGAACCATGCCATGCATGTTAGCATGGAAGTCAGGGGTGGTTGAGGGCGTATTCGCCACTGAAGAAGGCATTGTTGGGACTTGGGTGGGTGGTGAGCGACTGGGTTAATGGATGGATCATGGATGAATGGCATGGGACTTGGATGAGATTCTCTGGAAGCCGTGAGAGAAGAGTCTGTGCGCTATTCTTACAAAGGGGGGTTGTAGTTGTGAATGGTGGTAGAATTAGTGGGTGGTTGGTGGTGATGAGGATGGACGGCCCTGAAGATCCCCAAAACCAGATCAGCCAGCCCCCCGTCCGACCCAGTGACATCAATCGTCAAGCCCATTGTACCATCCAATGTTAAAGTCATTTTCACCCCGCGCGGACGGCATCTTCAGCGGGATCTACCCTGGGCGAGCTCACGCAAGCGTTATCCATCATTATGCGATTCTGAGACTGACTCGCTATGAATCGCTGTCCCGGTGGTATCGACGGGATCCGTTGATGGAACTCAGACCCTCAGAACGGTGCCCCATGCGTCAACCCGCCAACGCCAACCCGCCTGCTAGCGCTCATGGCGCTGATAGATGAGGGATGGAGGCCCGTGATGGTGTGTGGCCTTTTGAAGAGGGAGAGAAGAGACCTTGAGACCTTGATCGAAAGAACGCGCGCCCTGGTAAGAATGCGACCATGGCAAGCAACATGGCACCTGGGGGGAAGGGCCGCCGGGGGCTGAACGCACAGGAACCGCAAGGCCCCGTTGCTGCGCCCAGCCGTTAAGTTACATAGTAACCATGCAATTACTAGGTCTAGCGACTCGTGCTATGGCCGTCTGGTGCTGTTATGCCGTGTCGTGCTATGCCGCCCTGGGCTTAATCGCCACGCGAGTCCGTGAAGCCCTGAAGACGAGTGAGTGGGGAAACGACAAGGAGAGATTCCTGGCGGGCTTCTTTTAGTCAACGCCATACGAGGTCGATGAACAAAGCAGCAAGAAGCCCCGACCAGGGATGCGAGAGACTGGCCCTTGGTACCAGCCGAGTCTGGACGCGCGTTTAATTGCAACTAATGATTGAAGTGACTGAGACGGACAGACTCCCATCAGTCAGGCTCGCGTGATGTCTACATTGCCGCCCCAAGCCGTTTGTGACGTGGTTGATTTATGACGGATGCTTTGTCCAAAGCTCTGACTCGAAGTCACCATAGAAACATACGTCTTAACAAGAGCGACTACATGACACACGCTACATGAAGAGGGAGAGAGCCCCTCTCGGTGCTTCCATGGACGCGTTCTAGAGCTAAATCGGGTCTGTCGACGATAGGTCAATGCCATGAACGCCCACCTGCCTTGCCATGCGATCCCATCCATCCCGTCACAGAATACGCCTCTGCAGGTGTCTGAAGATTCAGTCCAAATGGATCCATGGATGGATGCTAGGGAATGTGTGCTTGGGTAGCCCGCCAGGGGAGAGCCGACGGTGCGGGCGTGGGCGGGTGTCGGGCATGGGGCCCTCCGGTGCCCTAGTGGGTTATTGACCTGTGCTTTTAGCGGGCTTCTCCCCAAAAGCCGTCCATTCAGCGTCCCGAGTCGCCCCCATTAACCCACCTTCCGGGCCTTCCCCTGTTAGTCCGTCCCCCGGGGACCAGCTGTTGGAGTGGAGAGATGGAAGCCCCTGGACGCCCAGCGCTCAGCATCCAGCGTTCCCCTTCCGGGCTACCTAGGTACCTATTTACCTACTACCGTTCAGCGGCCGGGGCTAGGTAGGGGCCGCCACTGGACTGTCGTTCCTGGCTCCCCTATACTAGCTCCCCCAAGCCCACCCCCCGGAGGTACCTGTTTGCCTCCCCCTTAGCTCAACTGGGCAGGTTCTTCTCCGCCAGGTACCTCCATGTCTACTGAATTCCCTCCCATTTTCCAAGTCTTATCACTGGACGCCAGGGCCTGCTACGCTACGGGCAGGACTGCGGGCACTGTGGAGGGTGCCCGCTCTATCTCCTCTTCCACCCTTCCACCCTTCCCACGCCAGCCATCTCAACCCTCTTCCTTCTTCTACCCCCCGTCTCCCACCCACTTCACTCATTCGTTTGGATCCTTTTCTCGGACGATCAAGAACGGATTTCCAGGTGTCTCCCTTCTCTGTATCTGCGTCCTGTACTCTCATTTTATAATCGCCAGCTACGACCCCGTCACCAAGAAAACCCCGTGTAATCGTCGCACATCTCCCGCCCCCTTTACCAGTGACGACACAAGACACAACCCGAGACATTACCCTCGCCAACTCGAGACGGACGATCTGCATTGAGTGCGAGATCCCATCACCCTAATCATCAACAACATATTCCTCCTCCTATTCCCCCTACGCGCCAAGCTGCTTTTCTCATCACGCAACTCGTTGCCGAACTCGATCGAGAAGCACTAATACGCTTCTCTACTTGACGCCCACCTACGCCAACCTATAACAACTCAACAACCGCAATTATGGGCAAGAGCCTTATGGACAAGATCCAAGCTAAGCTGGAGCTCTTCCGTCTTGAGCAGCGTTACACCCGTCGCCGTCATCGCCGCTCCACCTTCGTCTCCAACGCCGTCTACATGGATGGCGAGTACGTCTACCAGACCCCCAGCAGCACGGGCTCCTCCACGGGATCCTCCAACGTCAACGCCCTCCACGGCGAGAAAGCCGTTTCCGCAAACACTGCCGTCATCCCTGGCCCTCTACCTGATCACATCGCCGAAATCGATGATCCTGTGGAGCAGCCTCCCACAGACCGGGAGCGCAAAAGGTTGAACCGCTTCAGTTCCATTCCCCATTTCAACGGCTTCAGCAAGGACATGTCTTTGTCCACCATCAAAGAGCGACGAGCCAGCATGATCCGATAAACAACCAAACAACACAAACAAGAAATTTAAAAGCAAGAAAAATACCCCAGTCCCGCTACGACCCGGGACACGGTATCTGTACGATTGACGGACTCGGCGAGACGGCCTAGGCGTAAAGTTGGCGCAGGCGTAAGCATGGAACGCAGCACATGAGCTGAATGGATTGATTGATGGATGGACGGATTCCATTCGGGCTTATTGATGACGAAGTCTCTCCCGACTGCTCACTGTTGTCGGGTGCGTCTTTTGACGAATTCTCACCTTCTTGGACACTCTTTTCCCGTCCTGTCTCAAACCCCCCCCCCCAATTTTTGGATATTTCCATACAAAAGCTTTGGAGACTGGGGGGCTTTCAAGAGCATACAGTTGGACGCGCCATCGGTATTCACCGAGACTTATTTCTTTAAGGCGTTGTTTCCCTTGGGCTGTTTTTCTTTACTTCTCCATGACGATCTATCTTCTAGAGCTGGCGGGCGACTGTCAAGCGCTGCTCCTATACATAGCAAATGCAGGCGGTTCACGGTCGGAGTGAGCCATTACAAAAAGCAATTACCACCTCGACTTCTTGTCTCTCCATCAATGTTCTTACTGTAATTACCGCGTCGAAGATGAATGCCTGCAGAGAATGCTAAGATCCATTGTGCATATCTATCAATGGAGATCTCCATCCGTTCCGAGCATGCTCACACAGCTGTTTCAGGTCGGCCCCACACTAGATAAATCGACGTCGAATCGTCAGCCGCCGAAACAAAGTGAAGATTTGATTTGATTCAAATCAATTTGAGCTGCAGGAGGCAGAGCGTTGGTCGCAATCAAGTCCACCTCGCTTCATGCCGTGGGCGGCTAACGTATGCAAGACATGAAAATATAATACAGCGGCAGCCCGTAGAATATTTCTCTTCTTAGGCGGAGTCTGATCCTCATGCGACTTTTGATCCTCACATCCGGTCTCGGCCACTCAGGTTGCCGGGGCGAGCAAAGAAGAGGGCTACATAGCTGAGGCGTAATTCTCAGACATCCGACATTCGTCATGGCGTTGGTTCGACGGCTCATCATGACAAAAGGTCGGGTGTTGCATCTGGTATTCTAGCCCAATCAAACATGGAAAGCTATAAATATCTGCCACCTCAGAAGTCGCAGGCTCAGAGGAAGTCTAAATCCATTGGCCGCCACCATCAGGCGTGTGAAGTGCCTTTGAATACTTTATGCGTAAGTATCAAGGCTACTTTTTTCTTAATTAGTAGCCGTAGGCATTGAGTGTCCAAGCCACTTCAAGTCCGAAGGTCCCTGAGATCTTAGTGCCTCAGGTTTAAGTGCGTAGAAAGTCTCAATGCCCGAGGTCTACTCGACAGCCTTAGACGACAGGCCACCACAACCCTTCCACAGAACACCAAAGGCCTTTTTAATCATCCGAGTCAGAGTCAGAGTCGGAATCGGAATCATCTGGTTCGCTGCTCTTCTGTCCCGGGTCCCTAAGATCAAGCTTTGAGGGCCCGCCCTGCATCATCATCTAGGTCGCCAACGTCCAGGTCCTCCCCTCGACCATCGACTTGTTCTTCCACATACAGCTCAATGAAATCGTAGATACGCTCCCGCTCCCCCACGACTGACTGGAGGGAACCCACATCTGTAAGCACCAGCTTGACGACTGGATCGACATCGAGAAATGCGGTAAGCAATCCATCCAGCGCCGCCTTCCGCTGCCCCACGCTTTCCGGCATATGCGACAACGAGTCGAGGACGATGAAGACATTGTCCTGCATATATAGCACGCTCAGGGTCTGACGAAACAGTCTGAGTGCCCTTGATAACTTTATATGGCACCTCCTGCGTCGTTCTACGTCGTCAAACAATGGTATATCAACAGCCCCCTTACTTCACAGAACCTGTGTCAGTAACTGGGCGTTGAACGAGTTAATCATCCCCAGTGGGCCCGAGATCTTCTCACCCAGCGATTCCACAACACGAAGGCCGCAGTGAAAATACGGCACAGTTGGCTTGGCTTGATTGGCCCTGAGGCTCTTAACCAGGAGCGCTACGGCAAAAGTGAGCGGGTTGAGGATCTCATCTAGCGCATTTTCCGGCTGGACGATCAGCACCGTTGACCGCCCCCCCTACAGCCAGGTCTAGATCTCCTCTGAGACTAGAATGTGTCTAACTTTGTCCTTTGTTCTCAAGCACCTGTTTTCATGTCGAAGCAAGGACTGCTATTCAGAAAAGCATAGTACTCGCTCGCAAACTTTGCTTCTGAGCTAAAAGCCAGGAGTTTCCGCTGTGTCTCCTCCATCCCACGAAACAAGTAACGGTATAGGACGCCAAACTCGATTAGAACTGTCTGTGGCCGTTCTCTTGTCTTCTTCTCCCTTTCCTGTTCGCTTTTCTCCATGCCTGGATACTTGTGAGTAAACAGTGGCCACCGTCACGAATCGCAGGTCGTCACCTGCAAGCTGTTGTTGGATTTTTGAAATGTCAGCACGCCCTTCCAATGTATTCTCCTCAATGCTGCCCAGCCTTTGAGCAGCACATAGATCACTCTCGATCTTGAAATCGGCAAGGGCTGTGTCCAAAGCCGCAATTGCTTCGTTCACGTACTTGACTGACTCAACATTCTCGATAAGCGCCCACATGGCCCTGGATGCAAATGAACCAAGTCATTATAAGGGCCAGCTAGTACCCCAGGTATCTTGAAACTGTCCCTCGTGTGTTAATAAGTGCTGACGCGAATCGAAGTTGGAGGACGCAAGCTTAGGGCCGTCCTAGAGCCTGACATCGTTGAGCCCGATAATCCAGGACCCGATATGATGGTCGAAGAGGACCGTGAAGCCATTATCAAAGGGCTGAGGTTTCCAGAGGCATCCTTTGGAGGACGAGTAAAATCGCATTCAATCAAGGTCGCCCTTCCCCCGGTGCTAGCATATCGACAGCCGAGCTTCGACAATGATGATGAGCCTCGACACCCTCAAGAAAACCACGCGCTGATCAATTCCAGCCCTCGTCATATCGAGCGTTCTCCCTATCAGTCCTGTATCGCAAGAGCAGTTATGACTCACCATGCAGATAGAGCTAGTCGTATTCGTGCCTTGGAAGATGAACTCCGGTCCTTGCGTCAGTCGGACTCAACTAAGTCCTAGTCATCAGATAACGATGCACCGGTTGCGAACCCATCAGATTCAGAACCTTCATTGGGTTTGATCCCCGAAAATGAACCACGCCGCGTGACTGTGAGAACAGACGACAGAACGGAGAGCGAGGACGCTTTTCCACCGCCGTCACCAAGTCCTATTCTTTTAATGAGCAGAGCAACCATACAGGAGACTTCAAGTCCAACATGGAGAGAGATCGCGGCGCATTCAAGTCACTCGTCGACCCATACAACATCCTGCGGATTGCCTTCGGCTTCGAAAGTCATGGCGATATCGGGTCTTACAAGGGAGCCTCTAGATGAATTGCCGGACCAGTCAAAGGTTTGGGTAATTCGCATTGAATTAGAGCCCATTGCAGTTTTGCTCGAGATAATACTCAATATCGAGCTTCAAAGTTCCGTTATCGAAATGTTTGATCCGTTTCGCACTCTCATCCAGAAGCTGCCCATCATTCGCGATCATCTTAACAAACTCGAGAAAAAGCATAGATCCGTCACCTCAGTTTTCTGCCTAATATCAAGATAATTAACACGGAAACCTTTCAGTGTAAAAGCATTGCACGAGGAACCAGCCCTGGTATATGAGACCAAGACAGCACTCACTCACTTCCACATCCTGACCCAATTCATGGACAAGTATCTTGGACCCTCTATTTTACTCTACGATCGAATTCTGTAAGTAAAACGCAGCAAGATTATCTTTCAAAATTTATAAATGCTCTATAAGCCCAATGCGATCATGTACAGCTCGGAATCTCGAAACAAGTCTCGACCAAGCCGAATGAGTTCGTCATCCCCGCTTGATGGTGATTATTGTTACAATCTCCCAAGAGAGCACAAGCAGTTATATCGAATATGGGTTACAGTTGGTGGCATCCCTCTCCGAGCGGTGTTTAAATATAGCTCCCTTATTGAATAGGGCTCTCCCTTGGAATTCCAGGATTCCAAGCACCATCAGGCACCAGAGAAGTCCCAAGAACAACGACGGGTGAAAGAGCTCTACAGTAATCTCGATGTATTTAGCTATGTATTTGAATACAACACCGATAAATGGGGGCATGTGTCGGCTATCTTCACGATCTCCCCGTTTGAGGGTGAGGTTAACATTACTTCATTCCCCGCCTATCTGGTCCGCAAGTCCGATGAAAGATGGGGTAAGTTAAGGGATGGGGGTGAGAGATTTATCAAAATAACTACCGTCTCCTTCGACGCCCAGAAGAATACCTTCACTAAAAAGTACAAAGGCTTGCCTTTCAAGAAGCGTGTTTAGAACTCTCCAAGTTCATGGACGAGCTAGATGAAGTCAGTATGAATGGCAATATTGAGGAACTATTATAATGCATGCAGAACGATGATCACATTATACTGCTGCCAGGTGTCACTATTACCTTCGCATTACGCCATCGGAAATAGGGTGCAAACCCAACTCTCCTTCAACGGATCTCATCGCCAATCCTTACATAGTCCGACTCGACCCCAAGAATATTAAGCCAAACAAAAAGGCCGCAGCATGGGATGACCTCGTTCTCCCCAAAGGTCACAAGCAAATGGTCCAGGCTATGGCCGAGTCGCATACCGCTGGGAGTCGTTAGACAGGTGAAAGGTTTGAGGCCGACCTAGTTCAGGGAAAAGGTAAGCGAGACCTCTATTGAATGTGGATAATAATATAGTTTGACCTAGGGAAGGGTTGTATTATCCTGCTGCACGGAGCACCAGGGGTTGGAAAGACTTCTACAGCCGGTAATGATACAATCCTTCAGCGTTATCAAAGGCTCTATATTAATTGGTTTCACAGTGCGTTGCTGCGCACACAAATCGTCCTCTATTTCCAATCACATGTGGTAAGAGATGTTGAATCTATGCAAACAATGCAGGCCTGACAAGATACGTTGTACCAGGCGATCTCGAACACTATCTTGAGAAAGATTTTGGTCTTGCTCACAGGTGACGGTGTGTTCTGCTTCTAGATGAGGCAAATGTTTTTCTTGCAAAGCGAATCGTAAGATGATCTCAGGGTGTTGGTTTATGTGTATATTAACTTTAAAGCAGAAAGAGAATTTAGAACGCAATGGTATTATCTCTAGTATGTCTCCTATTTCCAGAACAGGCCTCCTTTTGATACGCTATAGTGTTCTTGCGTGCCGTATAGTACTACCAGGGAATTATTTTCATCACAACGAATTGTGTCGGCGCTATTGGCGATGCTTTTCATTCTCGCCTCCACCTGACACTTTACTACCCGCCCTTGAGCCAGGAGAGATCCCTCAAGGTCTGGAAGATGATCTTCCGCCGACTCAAAGAGCGGAGTGAAGCGCGGACTGAGAAAGGTAAGCCGAGGATTGTTATTCAATAGAAGAAGATTCTCGCGTTTGCAGACGCTTCGTTTGATGTTCTGGCACTGAAATGGCCGGCAGATCCGCAACGCCTTCCAAACAGCTCTGTCCCTCGCCGAGTTCAAAGTACGCGACAATGAGAACTCGGTGTGTCGGTAAGGACGAGTTTCACACCATTGGTATCTCCCTGGAGCAATTCGATATGTATCTCAAACGGTTTGACAGAAGAGCACGTCGCACAGCGCGATCGCGTCCGGGTTGATACTGTCAACCTAAAAGGCCGGCTCAACAAGATGTTTGACTCTGAATCACCTGGTTCAGACTCGGATTTAGACTCGGGTAATGAAGGCAATACGGACTCGGACAGAAAGGGCGATAAAGATAGAGATGACTCAGGCTCTTCGGATGAGTCATCGGATAGCGATGCGAAGAAGAGGAGGAAGAAATCAAAGAGTAAGGGTAAGTCGAAGGCTGATGCGAATGACCAGGTGAAGGAGAAGGAGAAGAGGAGGAAAAGGGACGGTTCATGTAACAAGTAGCCACGAAGACATGAAACACCATGAAACTTATAACTTTAAACCTACGTCTTTAATCTACATCCTCGAAACATCCTTTATTGTTTTTAGACTTATTAGCTGGCAGTCTTCAACTGCGTGGAGTTGTAAAATGGGCCTTAAGTACTTTGAGAGGGAGCCTACCCTAAACCTCAACGCAGAAAGGCCTTCCAGTACCACGTAAATACCCATAACACTACTCAAAGACAAAGAAACTACCTCGCGAGTTTCTTTATAGCTGGAACTTCAAATGAACGGGCAAGTCGATTAATAGATGGGAATCTTTTAACGTTTGAAGCATGAATAGCAGCTCCGCTTGCCACAGATAAAAACACCGCCCAATGCATCCTATACCAAACCCATCACCGCCCTAAAAACGCCCATTGCTAAAACTAAGCAACACTATGCAGATCACAGCCTATCCCGGAGACCAGCTCGTCCGTCATCCCTCTATACCACTAGTCCATCATATGCCCTTTCTACGGTGCGGCTCCCCATACCCGGCACGGTGATAAGTTGTGCGAGGTTCTCGACGCGACCGCCGCCTTCAGCGCTGACGAGCTCGAGGTGGTCGACGAGGTCGCGAGCCTTCTTAGCACCAAAGCCAACGAGTCCACGGATCAGCTCGAGGTCACGCGAGTTGACGATGTCGAGAAGATGCTTCGTGCGTGGTGACGCAGGGCCGTCTTGCTCGGGGAGGAGGGCAAGCGTCTTGACCTTTAGCTTGCGGGACTTGAGCTTAGGGGCAGGACGCACGAAAGACTCCTCGTCGACGTCAGCCTCGCCATCGTGGTAGTCGCCCTCCTCGTCTTCGTAGACGGGACGTCGCTTCTTCTTCTCGGTTCGCGGCTCATCGCGATGCTCAGACATGGCAGCGGCGGACTCGTTAAGGCGAGTCCTTAACCTCTCGATCTTGGCCACCAACTTCGCTTGGCCGGGGAAGTACGGCAGAGCCATCTCGTACATCTTCAGCGCTGCCACATCGTCGCCTCGCTCCTTGTGTTGCCGAGCAGCCAGCAGGAACCTCAAGCCGTCCGACTTGGAATCGTCGCGCCACTCGTCACTATCGATACGCTTCTCGAGGGCATCCAGACGACGTTGCACGGCTTCGGTGATGTCAGGCTGGACATGGACCGGGGGATGTTGCACTGCCTTCTCAGCCGCCATCCGAGCAGCCAAGACCTCGCTAACCTTTCTCTCAACCATGGCCTCAATCTGAGCCGCAGAGACCGTAACAGGTGCTGCGCCTGTGGGCCTTGAGATCTTACTCGGCCTCGTAGTGAACTCATTCTCAGAAGGTCGTTTGTTGGAGTTGGATTGGCGAACCAGGCCAGAGTTGGCGATAGGCCGCGTGGCAAGCATGGGCTTCGACTTGTCCGTGTAGACGCTGAATGCTTTGACGGGCTTGCTGGTTTCAGCAGCCTTGGTGGCTTCGGCAGCCTTGGCCGCGACGTTGCCGGTGTGGACGTTGTGCACATTGGCGATAGGGCGAAGAGCTTGTCGAGTGGCCGTGCCCCCCCCTAGAAGGGTCGAGTTCGTTCTAGGAACCTGCTTGAAGACGACTTCATTCTCGATCTCCCGGACCTCGATTCGCTTCGCGCGAGAGCTGACATTCAGACTGCTTAGGGTATCGAGGTGGTAGCTTCGTAGAGGAGCGAGGTTTAGAATCATGACGGTGATGCCCTTGTTCTGACCAAGGGATAAGATACGCGTCATCTTCGATTCGCGATACGGTATCCTCTTATCGCCGCGGGAGATGGCATCGATGCATTGGCTGAGGACGAAGAGACTCTTGTTGATGGCAGCGGATTCGACCAGTCTCTCCTTGTCGTTGTCAGTACGACGGTTGTCTTCTGAGCCAGCCAGATCGATGGCCGAAGCTGTACTCTCCTGCACCATATCCCCGGTGATCTGCGTCAACTTGACCCGTAGGATGGCGTGACTGCGACTGCTGTGGGCGTTGAGCTTGGTGGCGGCTGTGATGCGGTTGTTGTTCGACTCGATGTACAGCTTCTCAAAGTCCTTGAGGTCCTCACACGATCGCTCCGACAAACCGACAACGACAGTCCTTCCGTTAGCCTCGGCACGCAGAGGTAGTCCGGTAGGAGTGCGCTTCTCGGGGGGTTCGAGCAGGTCGTAGACCTTGTCGTTGTAGATCTCGTAGTACGACAAAGTGACTTGCACCGTTGTCTCGCCCTGGGAATCCTTCATGATCTTCTTGCCTCTCCGGAAGACACCGCTCAGCAACCGGGGAATCACCCCACGGTCTGCCAGCTTCAGTCCGCCTCGCATTGTGTGCGTCTTGCCGGTGCCGGTGACACCGTAGGCGAAGAGCGTGACGTCGATTCCTTGGAAAAGCGACTTTAGATACGGGGCCACTGCTCTCTCAAGTCAATATACGACACTCTACCAGCGTACCCAAAACCTCGCACCTTCTGAAGCAAACAGCCCCTCCTGGGTGGTAGACTGGTCGTAGACGCCATTGAAGGCGAACGAGAACTCCTCGGCCTCCTTCTTGGGGTTTGGGATCTTGACGATGGTGTTGGGTTTGCTGGGGTCGACGCTTTCGGCACAGACAATGATGTCCTTGTCGAGCTCCTTCTCGAGGAGCGGTCGTATTCGTGCGACGACGCGGACAGACATGGTGTATGAATTGAGTGGTTGACGACAGCGGAGGAGGGACGCAGGAGAGAGCGTAGGAGAGAGAAGGTTTCGGCAGCGTCACGGAAAGAAGAACTCTGAGCCTACCAATCTGGCCGCATGGCAGGTCTGGATGGTTAGTCGGTAAGTTACTGTAGGTTTGTTATAGCCAAGGGTTTGTGGTGGTTGCGGATTACGCTAGCTGAGCATCGAAGTGATACAAGAGACAAAGAAGACGGTGAGGTTGGCCGGGCAACGATACGTGATAGCTAGCACTGAGACGGGCTGGAAGGAGCTTGGTGAGCTACCTACGAAGTACCTAGGTACCTACTAGTACTTAGTACCCACTGTAGCCCAGAGCGAATGGTGACGTCGGAGCACGGGAAAAGCCGTACTGCGGCTATCACGCTTTTCTGGCGCAATCACGAGCCGTGCTAAGTGCAAGTTGGAAAGCTCAAAAAAAAGACCCAATTCAACATCCCACGGTCCCAAGCAGCTCCAGCTTCCCCCCCCCCCCCCCCCCCCNNCCCCCGCTCCCCCCCCCCCCCCCCGACAACAATGCGAGGCCAATCGCCGCTCCTCAAGACGGCACGCGGCCTGCAGCTACGGCCACGCTCGGCGCCGTCGTACGTCTGCCGGCAGTGCAGGGCCATCCAGATCAGCACCGCGCCGACCACGGACTCGCCCAAGCCCGGCGGCGATGCCTTTGGAGCTCCGGCCGACGCGCGGGATTCCGCCGGTACGCCCGCGCCTTGCCATTGACTTGCGGGACCATCACGAGACTGACCCGACCTTGCTGTAGATGCTCGCTTCGAGGTTCTCGGCGCCCCGTACTCGCTGCTGTCCGTGACGCTCTCGGCGTCGCAGAAGCTCTACACCAGACGAGGCACCTTGGTCGGTGTTGCTGGGAAGCCCGAGAATGTAGGCCATCGGATCACCCAAACCTCGCCGAGAAAGTGTCTAACCCTCACTCGCAGACCCAATCCACCCTCTCCGTCCTGAACCCCACTACGCGAGCTCTCCTCGGAGTGCCCTTCCTCTACCAGCGAATCACCGCCACGGCCCCAATCACGGCCCTCATCTCGACCAAGTCGCTCATAACTTCATTCTCGGTTCTGCGCCTCGACGGCACGACGGATTGGATGGTCTCACAAAGAAACGCACTGCTGGCATGGACGGGACACACGCTCTCACCATCGACAAGAATCCAGAGGAACCTGTCTTTGGTGCACTGGGGCAGCACTCACCTGACAGGCCGAGGCCTAGCTGCTCTTTCGGCGCCGGGACAGATCTACAAGCTCACGCTGAAGGAGGGTGAGGAGTTTGTGGCGCACCCCGGAAGCGTGGTGGCTTACACGGTATCAAGGAACCCCCCGCAGCCATTCCGGTTCAAGAGCTCAAGCCTGCGCCTCCAGGTCCCTTCGCTGACCAAATGGATCCCGGAGACGGAGTTCATGACCACCATCCGCAATTCAAGCGCCTACAAGTACGCTGCGCGTGTTCTCTACAGCTTGCGGACCACGACACGACGGACCATCTGGGGCGACCGCCTCTTCCTGCAATTCCACGGCCCGAGCACCATCCTCATGTCCAGCCGGGGCGTCCGTGTGTCTGACATCCTGACCAAGGAGCAGGTGAACGAGATTGCAGATGCGCCCGCGGGCGTGCTCGCAGAGGCTTTGGAGCTTCCGGGCAAGCCCAAGGCACTGGAGGCCGCAAAGACGACTGAGACGACTGCGAAGGCGCAGACGACAGACTCGGTCAAGTCGGAGCAGAGCGTGAGCGCTATCCACGTGGCTGCGGTGCATGAGGACGGTAAGGTGACGTTTGAGGATTCCAAGGGGCTTAAGGAGTTCATCCGATGAGGAGACGTGAGGATGAGCAGGTTAAGCCATGCTCGATGTGCCGTCATGATAGAGGAGGGGAGACACTTCCTGTGTACCAATAGTCATACGTATGTCGACGGCATGTTTACATGATATCACATGACATCCCACATGAGTTGTGCCACTTGAATATCGCACATGAATTATCCTACACGTTACAAGTAAGCGTCGGTCTGAGGAAGAGACTGATTCAAACAAGAGTCTAATCCAAGTAAGCATGTGATCCAACAAGCATCTGATACACGTTGGGCATAACACGCAGTCGAGATGACGACACATGAATCATGAAAGAGCTAGTAACAACACCTAATTGGCAGGCAAATGCCTAATCCGATCGTATCGGATCCGACCGAACAATTGGAATGGACGAGCAATTCACGCTTTAGGCCGTGAGACAGACCCGTTGATTATTTAGATCGTGCCATGAGCCCTCAACCTCATATGTTGCTTATTCAACCACAATGCTGATCCCGTAAGCACATGTTTCCTCGCCGCAGTCCAACCCAACGACGAAACATTTTATCTCAGCAGCGAGAAGCGCGATGTACTACGTATTCGTGCTGTAGAACCCAGATCGCCAGGCAAACCATAGGCGGTAGTCCACTCGCTCTGTGAGGTTTGTGGAGGTGTGGATCGCACTTCGTTCTGTGTTGGGTTTAGGTCCGTCGCGGCTCGGCCTCTCGCCCTTAACTCCAGGGGCCGAGATGGGATCAGATATGATCTAGGCCTTGGGGAGGACTGTTACAGCAGCCCTACAAATGGGCCCTGGCATAGGGAAAAGAAAGGAGCGACATGATGATTGAATGTGTGCATGAAATCTAGATATCTGGTGTTGAGAAGAGACTCAAGGTAAAGAGCGGATGATAAGTTGTCAGTCAGTTGGTTGCAAGTGCAAATGCAAATGGAGATGAAGATGGCAACCAGCAACTCAACATTATCTCTAGCAAGCCAAAAGACGGCCAGAAACAACTATACCAGCTCACAGAGGGAAAATGCTACACCCCTGAACATACCATCTCCATAGCGAGATCTTAGCTAGCCCGATCTACGATCCATGGTGAGGCTCGGCTTTCCGACACAAAAAGACCATCAAACTCCGACACCTCTCACCAGGACCAGAACAACCCTTGAAACCAAAAACCCCGGACCTGACTCACACCGACTGGCCAAAAGGAGAGAAAGGGATGGCAGGCAACTTGCTCTCCCCCCATCTTTTTTCCCAACTAAGAAATTTACTAATATTCCGGGGATAACGTTGAAGCGCGCGTTCTGGTCCAAAGGCCGAAGCCGAAGAGTGAGCCCAGCTGCTGCACACACACCCTAACGTTACTCACTCATCCTTAGTTTGGTTTCTCGTTTTGCTTTGGGAACAGCGGGCTGGACCTGCAAAAGCCGCATGGTGAAGAGCGATCCGAGCCCAGATCTAGGGAATTGACAACCAAGTCCGTCGTTTGATAAATATCTCGGGTATCTCGTCCGCTTTTGCTGCCCTCGTCATCAGGGCCAACGTCGTCGACGAACATTCTTCTCTTATGTTCCTGAACTCTCTCTCTCTTAGAATCTGCTACTCACCTCGTCGTTAAAAAAAACCCCGTCTTAACAAGATTGGATTTTCTCCTTCATCTGCATTGTTCACACCCCAGACGCCACCGTACTTGAATACCCCGGCTTGGCGCGCATTACGGGACTGGCCTGGACTTTTCGTAGATCGTCGTCACCACTCACTCACATCTCACTCTGTTCTCACTTCCACCTCGGATTTTTGATAGAGGGAAAATTTATAAAGAGGAGAAAAATCTAAGAGAGATCATCTCTAATTCTCAACCTCACAACCTCCTCCTCCTTCTTTATCGCCACTGCTACACACCCTTACACAACATGCGTCGCTCAACAAGCTCATCGTCCTCGGAGACGGTCAACGAGAAGCTCCCAATCCCTCCTCCTACCGCCACTGACGGTGAGAAATCCGACTCCCAGCCGTACGCGGTGCAGCGCATCCCCTCGCAGAACAACGAGACCGACGCCAACATCTACCCGGAGCCGGCCAATGTCGTCCAGGCCGACCTTGAGCGTGGCGGCCTCGCCACCCCGGAGCCCGTCAAGGCCAACGCCCCGGCCGCGCTGCCCGGCATGGCTCCGGCCGACTTCCCCGATGGTGGCCGCGAGGCCTGGCTTGTCGTCTTTGGCGGCTGGTGCGCGCTGTTCTGCACCTTTGGCCTGATCAACTGCGTCGGCGTGTTTCAGGCGTACTATTTGCGCGAGCCGCTAAAGGACTATGACAGCTCGACCGTCAGCTGGATCATGTCGGTGCAGGTCTTCTTCATGATCTTTTCGGGGTCTGTGGTAAGTTGCCTGTCATCCATCACATTCTTGCTCTTGTTGCCTCTTGTTTGCGGTATGCTAACTCCTTGTGTAAATAGTTCGGTCTCATCTTCGACAACTACGGCCCCCGATGGCTCCTCTGGGGCGGTTCAGTGGCCTACGTCTTCGGCCTCATGATGGTCTCCCTCGCATCCGACTACTACCAGTTCTTCCTCGCGCAGTCCATAGTGGCCTCGATCGGCTCCAGCGCCGTCTTCAACGCCTGCATGTCGTCGCTGGTCACCTGGTTCTTCAAGCGCCGCGCTACTGCCTTCGGTATCATGGTCTCGGGCTCCTCGCTCGGCGGCGTCATCCTGCCCATCATGATGGACAAGATGATCACCCAGGTCGGCTTCCCTTGGATGATGCGCACCATGGCCTTCATGTTTCTCGCCCTGTTAACCATCGCCTGTCTAACCGTCAAGTCGAGGCTGCCACCGCGGGCTCGCGCCTTTGTCTTCATGGAGTACGTCGACGGCCTCAAGGATATTCGAATGTCCGTCACCGTCTTGGGCATGTTCCTCTTCATGTGGGGCATGTTCCTCCCCTTCAACTACGTCCTGCTGCAAGCCGAGGCTGCGGGCGTGTCGCAGACTCTCATCCCGTACTTGCTGCCCATTCTCAACGCTGTGAGGTAAGTCCGCCACCAAAGATCCATGCTAGGAGAACTCTCCCCTGTTGTGATCAGTCACTCACTGACCTTCTTTGCAGCATCTTCGGGCGTATCCTCCCAGGTCTCGTCGCCGACAAGGTCGGTCGATACAACGTCATGATCGTTATCATGTTCATCTCGGCCCTGTTCTGTCTCGTAGTTTGGATCCCCGTCAAGGACACGGCGGGGATTCTCGTCTTCGCCATCATCTTCGGCTTCTCATCAGGTGGCTATGTCAGTCTAGCTCCCACCCTCATCGCTCAGATCTCCGACATCCGACAGATCGGAACTCGCGTTGGTACGGCCTTCGCTATCCAGTCGTTTGGTGCGCTCACCGGAAGTCCCATTGGTGGCGCTATTGTGAAGGCGCAACACGGTAATTACCTGGGCCTGCAGCTGTTCTGCGGCTGCGCTATGATGGCCGGCGTTTTTGTCATTATAACCGCGCGTTACATCCAGGTCGGCTTCAAGCTGGTAAAAATTTGATGGAGAAAGATAATTTTGGCTGCGACGACGCAAGAGGGCATTCTTGGGCGTCGGGTGCTCTTGCATTAATGCTTGCTAATAACCGAGCTGGAGGATTGGATGCAATAATTATGAAATAGGGGAGCAGAGTCACTGACAAGCTCAGTGTCCCCGCGAGCATGATTTCACTCACGCAAAATCAGGTCGGGCGAATAGATACCACATGTCACGGCGACATTGAAATGATTAGACCACTGTAAGAATAATCTTTGCTCACTCTTCAAGCATGGCTCTGTAGTAAGTGAATAATACGTTTATTATTTGCGAGCGGGATAGGGTATATGAAAATGTAGATTGGACCCTCTCCATCCATCAACCTTAAACCAGAACCTCAAACCGGAACCCAGAGTCAGAGTCCGGGGTCCGGTCTCTGGCCATCCCTTCTGGCCTAACACAAGAGGCTCTTCCTCAAATCAAGTGTGACTTGAACATACAGGTGCAGTTTGAAAGGTAACTAGGCTCAACCTCTAAGTAGTTCAAGTTCACACTGCTCATCCCACCTGGTTACTCGAAAGTAAAAGTATATAGCGCAACTATGGACACAAAAGGCACGCAGACATGAGGTCAAGTTAAAGTTTCTAGATATTCGTAGCTTTTACACGTTCAACTGTTTTTCTATTGTCGTCGCTGGGTTAGCGATCATACAACCAAGAGTCAAACAAATCAAGGACAGGTACAAGGTTCTCAGTATGTAGATATGGTGAGTTTTTGAATCATGGATATCATAAACAGCCTCTCAATATATCATCATTGAACGGGGAATGATAGGACAAGTAGGATACGTACCTGGGAGTAACAAGTCAATTTCACGATCGGGTATAAAACTCAAACATCATCTAGGCTTCGTTAGCAACCATGACACCCAGACACAACTGATACAGTACAGCATAGACAGGGGAATGTTCTCAGGATGTAGATTGGTGAGTTTTTGAATCATGGAGATCATAAACAGCCTCTCGATTTATCATCACAGAACAGGGCATATTAAAATTATAGAGAACAAAGGAGAGGAAGGAGATGCATACCTGACAAGTGTCGAAGTTTGCGCGACTGAGTCCGAGAGTGAAAATTGAAAAAAGAGCTCTAGCCTTAATTAGCGACCATGCCAACCAGAAAAGATTGACATATCAAGGGGAGTGTTCTCAGCTTGTAGATATGGTGAGTTTTTTGAATCATGTAGATCATAAACAGCCTCTCGGTATCATCATAGAACGGGGAAGATGGGGGTGACAGGAAAGGGAGAACGCAGAATACACACCTGACAATGTATGATATGTTTGGTGATCGAGTCCGAGAGTGGGAGGAAAACTTGCTTTCTATAGTCTTGATTAGCAACCATGTCAACCAGAACAGACTGGCATAGCATAGTGTATCAAGGGCAGTATTCTCAGTGTGTAGATATAGTGAGTTTTTTGAATCATAAGATCATAAACAGCCTCTCGGTATCATCATAGAATGGGGTGGGTGTTAGAAGCGGAAGAAGGATGGCCAGAACGTACCAAATCGCAAGCCAATGCATCTCGTCCAAGCTCGAGCTGGCACAAATTCAAGAGTCTCACATGGAAACAAACAAAAACTCCAATTCTCTAGTGCAGCATCTCTTCCCCGCCCAGAAGAGTTATGTACAATCGCTTAAGCCCCAATCGCCCGCGTAAAATGCTGCTCATAGGCTGCCCTCAACAGTAGCGTTAACAGGGTTGACCTCGAACCCGTACTTCTCCTTGAGTCGCTCGGCTCGTCGCTCCTCAAATCCGGGGGGTCGGATTCCTGTGAAAGATTAGGACCTGTGCTGTTGCGTGGGGTGATGCTGTGCGCGACTTACCTCGGCCCTCACCAATCTCCGACACAGTCTGCTCGATCGGCAGTCGGGTTGTCCTTCGGATAATCTCCTTGCGCGCGAACTCGTCCTCCTCCTTCTTGAAGGAGTCGTACCGGCCACCAAGGTAGAAGAACATGCCCTGGAAGAAACCGATACCAGAGCCGAGACCCACCACAACGGGCATTCGCCGTGCTGCTCCAAGTTAGAACGTTGCATCCCTCGCAGACTAGGACATAGAAGGCGTACAAGGCATGCCGAGAACAGCACCCATCATGAAGCCACCGAAGGCCGCGGACCAGGGGTCGTCCTGTTCGCGCAGGTTCATAGAGCTTCGGGAGAAAAAAACGTAGGCGGCGGGAGCGGCGGCTAGACAATCCAATTAACACCAAGACACCCCAATTAGCACAGGAGAGTTCGGAGATCCTACTGGCAAGGCCGATGATGGGGGCGCCACGGGTGAAGACGCTTAGGGCGCCGACGTTCCGCTTGGACAGGGCGTTGCGGATGGAGGCGATGAAGAGACCACTGGCACCACCGACGACACCGGCCTTGGCGGTGTCGCTGAGGGTGTCGTAAGGCTGGAAAACCTTCTCACCCTCGTAATGCTCCTCGCGTTTGGCGGGCGTTTGGCGTTCCATGGCGTTGGCGTGCTGAGGACGGAGCTGTTTGGGTTTCTTGGGATCCTGAGGTGCGAAGCCGAAGCTTTGGCGAATGGAGGATTGAGAGGAGAGGAGCCTCCACTTGAGCACGTGATGCTGGTCATTCAATTGCCTTATGCCCATTGGCCAACGTGCGTCGAGGGAATTTTCGAAGCAGATCGGAACAAACCAGGGTACGTACCTTCTGTGTCCAAGCTGACGGGAGGGAATGCCCCACTCCCCACTAAGAAGAAAAACCACCAAAGGCTCTTCTCACTGGAGAGACCTCGTTTCGTGTTGCTTCTCAGATAATTATACATCATAGCGTACAGGTTTTTCTTCGACAACCGAGTCGGCATCAGAGGACTCACTCAGCTCATTAACCGCGATCATTTCTTTCATCACGGATTCTAGTCTCGGTGAGAAATTGCTTCTTGTATGAATCCGCATCATTTCCAGCACACGACCAGCTAGGAAACCAGCCCATAGACGGAGATATCTCAGGTGTTAGTCAACTTACTCATCCACAACGCCGATATCGAAAGTACATATTCGATATAACCCGGTAATTCTAGGCCCAGAAGTGATATCAGTCTTCTTGGCCTTGGCAACATCTCATAATGGCGTCTCCCCATCCCGACCAGGTTTTACCACCGGCTCCCATGGAAGGCGTCACCTCCTCCACTCCTCAGCAAGCCTCATCAGAAACTCAGAATATCCCCGCCGTCTCACTTACTACCGTGGCAGGATCCATCACGCCGACGCCAGGAGATGCCCCTCAGTCACAACCGCCTCTCTCCAAGAACGCGCTGAAGCGCATGCGCAAAGACAAGGAATGGGCAGACGGCCTGGAGGACCGACGCCGGCAGCGCAAAGAGAAGCGGCAGGACCGCCGAGCCCGCAAGCGCGAGCAGCGGGCCGCCCTCGTCGCTCAGGGCCTGGACCCCTTCGCCCTCGCCCCCAAGAAGCCCGCGCCCGTCAACGTGCCCATCTCGCTCATCTTTGACTGCGACTTTGAGCAGTACATGCTCGACAAGGAGCTAATCTCCCTAGGCAGCCAGATCACCCGCTCCTACTCGGAGAACAAGAACGCCATGTACCGCACGCATCTGTGGATGTCCGGGTGGAAGGGAAAGCTGGCGGGGCGCTTCCGGGATGTCCTCGGTGACATGCATAAGAGCTGGAAGGGCGCTGAATTCATCGAGGGCGGTCTGCTTGAGTGTGCGGAGAAGGCCAGAGAGAAGATGCAGACCAAAGGAGGGACGATTATCGCGCCCCTACAGAAGAGCCTCAACGAAAAGGTTCCCTGGGTCCGCGATGAAAGGGATCCCTTTCCCGTTGCGGAGCCGGAGCCGGAGCCGCGAGAGGAGTACAAAGATGTCGTCTACCTCTCCTCCGACTCGCCCTACACACTGGAACGGCTCGAGCCCAACACAAGCTACGTTATCGGCGGCCTCGTCGACAAGAACCGTGAGAAGGGCCTCTGTTACAAGCGCGCCCGGGCGATGGGCATCCGAACGGCTCGGTTGCCCATCGGCCAGTACATGGAGATGCAGAGCCGATCGGTGCTCGCGACGAACCACGTTGTCGAGATCATGCTCAAGTGGCTCCAGTATGAAAACTGGGGCGATGCTTTTCTCGACGTCATTCCGAAGCGCAAGGGCGGGCAGTTACGAAAGCAGGACGACACTGCTGGAGAGGGCGAAGAGTATGAGGGAGCTGAAGAGGAAGAATATGAGCAGGAGGGAGGTGCTGAGGAAGTTGCCGGTGCGGACGGTGCAAAAGAAGAGAAGAAAAGCGCTGAAGCTGTTGCTGAAGTCGAGGATGCAGCTATGAAACCATAGAACCTGTATTATACCGCAATACGCCAACCAAATACACCCAGATACCAAGTTTATGTACAGTGTCATGACTCTTAACTATTCGTTACGTCTTAAAATTTCATCGAGTCCTCTTCTCTCTCCCTCTTCACCTTCACGTCCCTCTCGTCCTTCATCATGCCATTGATAAACAGCCTAAACTGATCAATGTACGGCTTCAGACTCGTCTTCTCCCAGTCCGATATGTTCTTCGCAACTTCATCCTCTTCATCTTCCTTCCACGCGTCGATCTCTGCGAGGAGTCCCTGCACTGTCGGGACGCTGAGGGGGTCAAAGTCCTCGAGGTTTTTGGTGTTGATGGGCACACACACTCGTCCAGTACCGGGGTGGACAACAAAGGGGCTCTTGAGCAAATGGTTCAACTTCTTGCTGACCTCGATATCGAGTCTCGGATAGGTGTACTCCAGGACGATGTCCTGCTTGGCTTCCCGGAGAGCCTTGGTATCGAGATTCTTGCTAGCACCCGTCTTGGCCACCGCGTCGATGTCGGCCCACTTTGATGCGGAAGAACGACCGGGGGCAGCATCCCATTTCTTACGAAGAGACTCGTTAAGAACCCGGTCTGGAAGAAGTTGCAGAAGCTTCTCGGCTTGCTCAGAGCTAACCCAGGGGTCTTGTTCCGACAGGACGTCGTGTTGGAAGTGATCCTTGAGAATATCAAGGCTTCGACTACGGGGGGATTAACAACTGCCAATACCATCATGGCTGGGGTTGACTTACGACAGATGAGGGTGCAGTGGTCGCCAGAGGTTCACTTTCTTGCCACTCTGAGCACCTCCCTTGACCACTTCCAGATAGCCTGCAATCGCCCTCCTCTTCTGGTCATCCATACTTCGCACCTTCTTGTCGCACACCCAGGCGTGAGCACCTCTTCGACCGGAATACACCCACATGATGTGCTTGAAGCCAAAGTCCTCGCGCAACGCAGCGTCGACAACCTTGATTGCCATCGTCATGAACTGCCAGCACTTGATGCAAATGTTTGCCTTGGTACAGCAGGTTCGGATATCATCGTAGTCTGTCAAATCGATATCGAAGCACAGCTCTTTAGCGAGCGGCTTAATCTTGACGGTCTTCCGGTCGCGGGGATTGGCAGAGTACACGGGGCCGATTTCGAAACGGGACGGCATCAGGCGGAGAACATCTTTGCGCAAGCTACAGCATGTGAGCAAGGATAGGGGGAAGAGGAGAGTGATGTTATCATGGCCACATACAGGTCGGCCGTCGTGAAGGACTGATATCGAAGATAGGCATCGTTCTGAAGGGTCAAAGCGAACTCTCGATTGGCAAAGTCGTTGGTCGGCGTAGGGCTGTGGTTAAGCCACTGGAACAGATATCGCCAGGGAAACAGGCGCTGGTAAAAACTGCGCATCACCTCCGGGTCCGAAGCGTCCATGGCTGTCCTGTCACTGTGTCACAAGTCAGTGCTCCTGCTGCTGTACTTTGGACTTTAAGGGGCCCTACGCTGGAGATCCTGGGATCATCTGCGAGCTTGCCTGAACAGGCGCAGAGCTGGGGAACTCGTCATCCGAATCAACATCATCAAACAAATTCTCCAACTTCTTGATGTCCTTCTTAGTATCTTCGGGCGCGGCAATCTCGACGTCAGCCGCCGAAGCTAGGATTGTCTCGTCGGGCATGGCGACCGCGTCCTCCATTGGCTCGTCCTTAACAGCGCTCGGGGATGGCATGGCTTCCGGGGTGATGGAATGGGGCATTTTGCCTTGATTCGGTATTCGGAGGGTTTCTAGCGGCGAAATCCAGTGCTCGCAGATGGAGTTGGAGTTGGAGTTGCTGGTTGTCGCAGTGATGGGATGGTGGGAGGTTCGAAGTGGAAGCGGGCGGAGGCGCGTTGAGGCGCGTCTTTTCGCGTAAAGCGAATTAGGACTTCAATTGGCATGGTGGTGCAAGGTACGTACCTAATGTAGTGGGGCTACTACTACCGTAGCGACTCGACAAATTGGCACGGAATCCTTCAACGTTAATGCAGCAGATTGACCAATTATATATCATCCGATCTAACCTGTTCTAAACGTAGAACGGGATGATGATGACTAGCCAATCAAGGAGCATAGTTTCTGCCTTAGCGTTGAAGGATTCCGTGCCAATTTGTTGAGTCGCTACTGTAGTATATCTCCGTCCGTGAACTCCGGCCCCGTCCCGAGTAAGGATCCGGAGCAAGGACGGACTTGAAGAGATATGTCATGACTGAAACGACTCAATTTCACTCAACTGTCTACCAGAGTTAGCCTTGGGGCGTAATCATCCTAGGATTTCTCAATCGCCTCGCGAAACATGAGAAGCTCAAAGGTAGCGATAATGAGGGCCAGGATGGCGCCGGCCATCATCCGCCCAACAATCGACAGGCTATCATCAACGGAGATGAAACGACCGAGGAGAGAATCAGGTTGCCGAAGAGTATGATTCACGTGGTGAAGATGATCTTTAACAGAGAGAGGACATAGAAGATGAGAGATTCCCAGTATACTTTGAAGCGGATCTTAGAGCGGCGCGCCAGGATGTCCATCTCGCTCTTGGCGATGGTCACCGGCCACGAGCCACATGTCACCTCCTCGTTGCACCTCGCAGTCCAATACGCAGGGCTGGAATGATAATCAACGATACCAGAGCCAGTAAGAACTAGAACCGCCAAAAGACCCTCTCTCGTCTCCTCCGTGTCCAAGCTGAACGATAATGGGTTCTCGGAAGAACACCTCAGCGCGTCTACTCCGTATGGCCCCCAGCTACTGCACCACGGAATCCGTATTCCGTACTCTGACGCAGCATCCGGCCGCAAACGCGCCTGGCACTAGAGCTTGCGTTCCCCAGAGGACTCAATTTCCGTTGGACATCTCAGGGCTTTTCAGCCAATGCGCCATTTCCATCGCTACGCTTTGGTTTTCGGAGGCGTTGCCTAGGATCCCCGCCGTTAGGATAGTCGTCTGCTAGGGACTGATGCTTTCCTACGTGAAGAGTTGGGCAAAGATGGAGCACCCCTCAAAGAATGAATTGACTTGGTTCCGACATGCCGACATGAATACGCCATATGACCTTTTCTAGCAAATTCCCTGCAAACCCGGACGACGTCTGAATCTGCCATCATCTTTCGGCGCTGTGGCTTTGATACGGACACGGAGTACCGTGCAACAACAACACGCGCGGGCTCCTCGTGGAAACCCAGATACCACCAACGTCCTTTGCTGGCGATACAGCCAGGTTCAAACACCAACTTTATCGAAGATAAAAGCAAGCAAATTTGAGACACCAAGTTCTTCGACTAGATATTCTTCTACCAACTCCGTACGGTCCGACTATTCTGTACCGGCCACAGGGCTGAAATAATAATCCTCGCTACCCGCCAACCCCTGTCCCATCAATTAGACTAACTGCACCGCACCAACCCCCATAACCTTAGCACGAACCAAAAGTCCCACGAACAAGTCAACCAATACGTCGATCCCAGTGCCTACTTCATCACAGTTATTCCTGTACTCAGCTTCAGCATCTCAAAGATATCTTTCAGAAAAGTCTGTTATGGTTACGCAATAACGGCAGCCTGCGGCGAGTGGGCGCGTTGTGCGAGAACCGATCAAATAAATGGACGAGCTCTTACGTCTCACAGCGTCAGGCGGCAATGCTGTATGACTGCCAAGTGGGAACAAAAGAACAGCACACACACAAACGAAAGCCTTGAATGTAACCTTGAATGCAACCTTAGGTAATACAACAACTCGCTCTGAAATCCCGAGTGGTCACTCACGTGGGGAGGAAGCCTCCGGTAGGTAGCACCAGTTAGCCGGGCTCTGAGTATTCGCAGCCGACCAACAGCGTTCCGATCTGATGAGAAGAGTCACTATATGCCTTGAACAGCCCATTTCCTCTGTGTTACACGCGGGTGAGCATGCACTGTACTCTATTTCTGCCATTTACTCCTTCGGCCCAATGAGCCAACAACAACAACAACCAAGGCCATCCCAGCAAGCTCGGGTGTAGTGCTGACGGCTTCACGACCTCCCGTCTGTGCCACAGGACCTAACAAACACACCCAGATCCCAAACATACAACTCAAGCCCTTCCTTTTACCAGCCTTTCTTTGCTTCCTTTTCTGTGCGGATTCACTTTCCCGCTTACCTGTACTTTCGTAGACCATCCGTGGCTTTCTCGCCTGGGGGTTCTAGCCCAGTCCATGTGTCGTCATAACTTCCAAAGGAACCCTCCCCCCTGTTCGTGCAACCGCACCAAAGACCACCCCCGGTCGTGTTTGCACAGAGCAGCACACCTCCGGGCTCCCATCCGCACGACTCGTCCAAACAAAACGTCCCTGGCCATTCAGCCAAGCAAAATCTACCGAAATCCAGATTCGCAACGTCCTTCTGCGCGGTAAATCCCCACCACCGACCCCACCATCTCAACGGTCCAGAACTCCATCGACCTGCACCTCTTGTGCCACACCCGGCATGCCGAAAGGCCTATATCTTTCGACCGCTCCGCCCTTTCCGGTCCATCTTTCTGCTTTCCCTCTTTCAATAACTCATTTCTTTATTTGGGTTCGTTTTCAATGCACGAAGAATCTCCTCCTATGACGCTCAGTAATTCTCCCAAGGTTAACTACGCCCAGAGATGCAACTCCCCGACACTTCACATCCGGTCCGCTACCGAGCCTCGACGTAAACCTCAACCACATTCCTCAACCACATTGAACACATCCATTCAAACTCTCAATCGCTTTCAGACCGTCTTATAAATCGATACACGCTTTCTCGAATTTCCCGGGCTAGCTTGGCGCCCAAATGGTAATGATATTATGCTCAGGTATCAAACAGTTTCATCACGTATGCCAAAAAGAGAATATCAGACCCTACACGCCGCCAGGTCTCGGGAGCCAGGAGCCTACTTTCCCAGTCGCTTCCCTCCCCATTCAGCCAATACCTTGGACATAAATTGAATTGAGGCCCCTTCCGAGTCGTATACAAAATTCCCGCGGGAATGCTCGCTGGCCCAGCGAGGTGATGGCCCATGCCATCCCACCAAGAACGCCGCACTCCGTTTGACCTAATAGTCAACAATGCCAATCAACAACAAAAGACTGCAGGGTACTGTCGTCCAGCCTCGTTACGCATAGGTACGCTGTCGCTTTTCCGGTGGACTTTGACCGTCCATCCGTGCTTGGCTGTTTGGCTGTGCCTGAGAAATCCCCCCTGGGAAGGTGGTTCGAGTCGCGCTGCTGGGGGTCATGCCATACGGGCCTGCTCCATTGACCATGGCGTACCCTTGGTCCATTCCGCTGTTCATTCCGCTGTTCATCGGAGACGCCTGTGGCATTTGGCCTGGTGACCACGTCGATCCTGTTGCCGGAGGAGTGGGAGTCGTCTCAAATTTGAAGGGCGTCCCCGACGTGGTCAAGCTACCGGGTGGGTTCATGTAGCCCGCACCGCCGACTACGTAACCTGACCCGGATTCCTGCTGAGTGGCCGGATCATAATTCTTGAGTAAGTAGCTCAAATGGTTCTCTACGATCTTGAGCATACCACTCTTGGTGAACGGCTTGGCCAGGACTCCGTTCATGCCTAATTGAAAATCAGCTTCCGTCTCTCCCATCATACGAATTAACAAGCCGGTACTCACCGTGTTCGAAGTAGCAGTGTACTTCGTCTGACCGAATGTTGGATGTCATGGCGACAATGGGAATGGAGGGACAGTCCTGGCGAATATACATGGTAGTTGAGACACCATCCAACCTGGGCATGATGATGTCCATGAAGATCATGTCAAAGTGGTCACGGCCGACACTCGTGATCCGACTGTAGGCTTCAGCACCATTTTGCTACAATGGCCTGGTTAGTGATGCGTGGAAACGCTCGCAGTACAAAGTCACTTACAGCATGTTCAACTTCGCATCCCATAGACTTCAGGAACTTGATACCAATCTTGGAGCAGGTGGGGTCGTCTTCGACAAGGAAGATTCTTGGTTTCCTGGCCCCCCACTGTAAAGCCGAGGTATTGTTGGATGAATTGGAGCTTGGCGGGGCTGCAGTCGTCGTGTTTATCGGCTGAGGGGCAGGAGCCTCCTGCATGGCACCAAGACTTGAGTCGTTGGGCATGGCATAAGGAATTTTGTGAATGTGGTCGGAATGGAAGGGGTCAATGCCGACAGTCTGGCCTACTGGGTACACGGGATATCGGTTGATGTCGTTCATCGGGTCATGCATCAAGGGCATAGAGGCTTGAGGAATCACGACGGCAGAGTCCGCGGGGGATCCATAAACGCCCTGAAGGCGTTCAAGTTCTCTGTCGGCAATAGAGTCGGGGGTCACGCTTGACAGAAGCTCCCGAGCCCGTCGCAGCTCAGGCGCCGACTCATCTCCATCCAATGATGATGTTCCAACGCCGAGGTGAATTGATTGCTGATGGCGGGCGTTCCTGTCGCTGGAGAGAAAGTTGAGCATCTCATGTTGGGATCCCTTCTGGGCGTTGAGCATCTTTTGAAGCATCAAGACCTCGTTGACGAGCAGTCGGTTTGTTTGAGAGACCTCGGTGAACAACTCCTGAAGCTGTTGCACCTGTTGTTGTGTTGCTGTGAGCTGCTCGGTCAGGACACTGATGTGATGGCCGGTGGTGAAGTCCTCGGTGGCCTGGGTTCTTCTCGGTGCCGGTGCTTTCCGGCGGATGTTATCAAGATCATCTTTGCTCCCGACTCTGAAGTTGGGATGCTTGAATTCAAGAGTCTAGTGCAAAGTGTTAATACTCGCGGGGTAGTCACAGCGTAAGGTACGGGATGGACGAACATTTGCGCCGTTTGCGGCAGAGCCACTATCATTTGTCTGCCTCACTTTGTGAAAGTCATACTTGTTAAGCTGACGAACAAAACTGGCCATGTTGCTGTGCTTAAAGTGCTTGGGGAGGATAGATCGAGTGAATTTTTCATTCTAAGCAACGGCATTAGCATCTCAAAGAAGGCGGGGCGGGGATACCAGTATAACATACCTCAACCACCACAAACGTATCACCATCCTTTCCCCATCGGGCGACTTCCTGATGCGCCGGGTCCTCGAGCATTCTAGAATTCAGTCAGTAAAAGAATTATCAAAGGGAGTTTTTGGGAGATGCGTACCGATACAGTTTGCGAACCTGGAAAAGGGGTGAGGGGGGTTAACAAGACGTCCAGATGGAGGGCCAAGATGGGATTCAAGCCACTCACAAACTCGCTGGCATTGCTGCCGCCAATCCCCGGAGTCGGGGTGACCTCGCCTCCAGACATGGCGAGGTTGAGGTTTGGAGATGTGCGCGCGTAGGCAGTTCGCGAGAGTGCAGGCTTGGATCGATGGAAAAGACGCTGGTGATTGTTGCGAGAAGCAGGTGGCCGGAAATTGAGCCGGAAATCGAGCCGAGACGAGTATATCGGGTTTCGGTTGTAATCCGATCAAGCAAATGGCTTTGAGGGAGGACTCTCAGCGTGTGCCTGTCGGTCGGAACAGGGCAAGGCGCGATGGCCGGGGCGAGGGAGACGGACAGGACGGGCGATGGTTCGGCGTCGCAGCGAGGTAGGTAGGACAAAGGTCGGGCGATCGGGAGCGAGACGGAGCAGGTAGCGGAGGTGAGTGGTAAGTTCGGTAGACGAGCCAGGTGAGGATGCGACAGGTGACTGCAAGCTGCGCGGAAGCTGTTGCGAAAGCGAAAGCTGGGGTGCAGAGATCACCGAGGGGAGCGCCTGGTGAGAGGCAGGTTGCTGGAGAAGTGATGCTGCGACGAAGGAGGACGGGCGCAATTGGAGGGACAGGGACGGGGAACGGGGGGACAGGGAACGGGGAATGGGGAATGGGGAACGGGGACAGGGCCTGAGTTGTATATCAGGATCGAGGCTGGGCGTGTGTGGGAGTTGGGTGGGCGGGCGTGAGTGGAACAGGGAGAGAGAGGGAGAGAGCGAGCGCGAAAGAGAGAGCAAGAGACAGCCAGAGACAGCCAGACCCGACAGAGACAGAGACAACGAGGTCCCGTCGTGTTTGTGCTTGTGCTTAAGCTGACCGGCCAAGGTGACAACCTAATAAGTTAGGTGACTGACAGACAGCCTGACAGGGCCGGTAGGTCCTCAGCAACGGTGCTAGGGGACGGACAGTTCAGGGTACGGTTCAGCTGCGGTGCCGTACCCGCCGGGGACATGGCAGGACAGGGCAATACAGGGCAACGAAGACCAGATTCGGTACTCCGCTCCGCACGTACATGGTACATGACCAGCTGCAGCTCCGGTGGCTACAAGTATGGATGGCTCCATGATCCCGTGGAGTCGTCCATCCGGCTGGGCTGTGTCCGTACACAGTAATAGCATCCATCGTTCTTCATAAGTCGTCCGGGGCATCCAGTTTCCATTGCTCCAAGGGCAGGGCAGTCAGTCCGCGAACCTCCAATACTGACAGGCAGCACATCCATCCATCCATCCATCCATCCATCCATCCATCCATCCATCCATCCATCCATCCATCCATCCATCCATCCATCCATCCCGCACCGTACTGTAATGGTGGATGGGAAAAACATGGAGGGAGCCCCGGGAACAGAACCACCACCAGCCCGCCCGCGCCGCCCGTCCATCGAAGAAGCCCAAGCGGCCAAGCCCAGGAAGAAGGGAAAAAAGCTTGAGTGCTCTGGAGGGACTAGCCGTAAGCGATCGCGGTGGGAATGGAGCGCTATCGCGAGAAGAAGTTTGGCGGCCGGGCCGTGGGGGGTGTGTGTGTGTGTGTGTGTGTCGCGGCGACTAGGAAGGGGGAAGGGTTGGAGGATTACAGGGGTTGCAGAGGGTCCTTTTCCAGGGCTACTTGCCCATAGCGTCGTCCGTCATCTTCCGTGATTGGCCGTGGTGCCAAGAAGATCGCCCCCCGGACTCGAGAGTGGCGTCTGGGTGGGCCACAATTCAGTGAGATGGGTTGGCGATGGCCCAGTGCCAGTGCCAGTTGGGACCAATGGTCCAGTGGATCCATCAGTGGACCAGTGGACAGCAGACTCCTTTGGTCTCACACGCTCACTTGCAGCCCGCGCGCTGCACCTCACGTCTCCCACTCCCAGCTCCTGGGTACCGCCGATTAGGGATAGGTTTAAGGTAATTACGAGGTCCCGCCCGGGTCATCTCGATGTGAGAGCGCTGGAAACGCCACCTGGATCGTACATAGTAGTTGCACAATGGACAGGGGCTCAGCCATCCATTTCTCTCTGCTCTTCTCTCTTCACTCTTCAGCTGTCTTAGTCACCCACATCCCGTTCCTCTGAGACTCGGTCCGTCGTTACATATATTCGTGCGTATCTCAGTCACCAACCCCGAATGATTCCGGTGTCCTGTCTTGCCTGCTCCGGCAATGCTTCTGGCTGTTTAATCTTTTGCCGGCCTCCCCCTTAGCCGCGAGCGACCTGCGTCGTCGTATCCGTCTTGACGGTCCATACATGTTCCATGCCGTACTCTGTCCAGTAGCTAACGCCAGACCACCCGTGCCCAGAAAGCCAAAGTCAAGCCATCTGAAGCCATCTGCAGTCGTGCCCATCCCAGATGGTCATGCTGCGCCATGCATGCAAGGAGACCGATGCGTGCGGGCCCTTCCGGCGCGACGCGCTCCCAGTCAGCCCCCGAAACTGAAAGGCCCAAAACGAACAAGCAATGGCTTGCAGCCTTGCTCACGGGCTCTTCAAATCCGGAGCCACGTTCCTGGCAGGGAATCCAACCGGTCCCCAAGAAATGCCGACCAATTTATCCTACCTCCTCGTCGTCGCTTGAAGGATGCGCATCAAAGACCGGACCCAGCTGCTCGGGCCCCGTTTACCCGTCCCTGAAACACCGGTTCCCTCCACTGTTTGCAGACCTGCCCCAGAAGAAACTGGAAACTCGAGACCAGAGACCGGAGACTGGAGACTGGAGACTGGAGTTACTCGGCAATTTAGCACGTCGATCCAATCCCCTCCATCAGACTCATCAAGCCGGCACTCAGATGGCGTGAACGTGATATCCGTTGCCGTATCCGTACGAACAGTAGTGAGGTTCAGTCAACCCCTAATCCCTGCGGTTCCATCGTGTCTCTTATTTCTTCTTTTTTTCTCATCAACCATCTATGGTCCTCCGTAGCCAGTACGATTAGTTTGCACGGATATTCATAGACAGTAATTACTCATTTGCTTTTTATCGGATCATGAAATCGTCTCACAGACTGGTTTCGCTGTGAGGCCTACCGTGATAGTGAGACCTGTTTGACCTGCCTGACCAAACAGCGGCTTCGAGAATGCGGGCTGCTCTTTTCCAGGCTAGGAGGCGTCGCCGCCACACCTCAAACGCCCGAAAGAACTCGGGAGTACGAATAGTCGGCCGTCAACGATGCAGGTCCATACTTTGTCGTTGCTAGGGTGGGCATTTTAAGGCGTGAAGTTGTTAAGGGGCAAGGAAAAATTAGCATGCCCACGAGAGGCACCGCCAGTGCTTGGTTCAACACTATTTGCCTCGGCACTAGTTGAAACGGGATAGTCATCCGGGAGGAGAAGAAGCTGCATGCTGTCTCTCGGCTCTCCTAGGTTCGCAATGGGTTCGACGCCGATAAGCTCACCAACCAAACTGGATCGATGAACCACCAGTCCACCATGCGATGCGGAAAATCTTTGTCCGCTTATCTTCAGCTCTCCTCCCACTACCGCATTCGTCCTGGGGAGAATGCCGGCTGCAGTTCACCGGCCGCTGTAGGGATTTCAGATCTCCATCATGCCTGCGGATCTAGCCGGCCGAAAGAGTGATCGACCAAGCTGAAGTGAGAAACTGTGAGATAGTGCTGACAAGGATAGAACGTTTTCCTTAGCTTAGGGCCAGCTACCGCCAAAAAAAAATTTACTCCTCGCATACCGCTGGCGGGCCGGAGGGGCAGGACCCAAGAGCGCTCCGGGACCGAACGTGGATCTGAGAACTCGGCTAGCATCGTGCGCCGAAGTATTAGTAGCATGGCCACATACGACATAAGTAACTACAAACGCAAACTATGTGGAATCTAGCATGTGGAAGTCTCTAGTCACGGATGTGTGAAAGAAAGAAAAAAAGGGCTGAAGCTGGTCTAACTTGTGGCAAGATACCTCCCAGACTACTAGCCCGTCGAACATGGGGAAAATCCAGCCCAGCAGCCCTAGAGACGCAGGGCCAAGGCGGTTATACGGTGCGTGGCTTGCTTAGCTGCGCCAGGGAAACGACGCTCTCGCACTGTCAACACTTGTGCGTTTTTGGAAGGTCTGCAGGGTAGATCGATTACCAACACGGCAATTTGCAATCCGTAGCCGGGAGCATCGCCATCCGCTTTCATCATCAATCATGTCTCGGCTGTGACAGCTACTATTCCATGCCCAAGATGATCGACGTCCACAGGCACAAGCTGCATTTGCTTGCTTCATTCACTGGTGGATGCTGGATCCGACGAAGAGAGGGACAAGGATGCAAAATGCGATGATTCCAGCTGCCACGCAATCTCTGTCTCGATTGGGATTCTTACTCATTCCTAAGCCGTGCGAAAGCCGGCTCCGAACTGGGCTTTGGGTCTCACCGTCTCACTCCAGTGCCAGATGCGAAGTTACCCTCCAAGATACCTGTCTCAAAATTGCTGTGGTTGTTGCCGGGGTATCGGACTTGGCTGTTGATTGATCAACCTTCGTTTACGAAGGACGGCCCGACAAGTCAGGCTCCCGAGACCTGCTGAGCCAGCTAATAAGGCCTCCGTCCTGCTTGCCCTGCCGTCCTCCTCTCATAAAATAGGCTAGTACCCCAAGCATAAACTACAAAAAGCAAATAGGCCAAGATCAAGAAGTGAGGAAAGCAAGAAGCCAGTCACCGGACTCGCCGACGAAAAGCCACCGCAAAAGCAGGGCAAGTTCCCCAATTGAGCTCACGGCGTCCGGGTTGGGCTTCCGGTAGAGATGGCTACTCTTGGCGCCCTGGCGCTGTCACTCTAGTGCTGTCTACTATCAAATTTGACATCCTTTGTTATGGCTGCCACGCGGTTGGGGCGGAAAGCCTCCATTTGGCACACCGTCAACGGGCGGTGACAATTGACGACTTACACACATACACATGATCGACGAAACACGCACAGAACCACTCAGCTTGGCCCTGCCAGCACCGGATTCGCTCATTACCCCCACTTAATTAGGTACATACAGCCATAGCCTCTCGCCTTGATTACTCATTACGGCCACACAAGACCTTCAGCTTTGATGAGAAAGTGCTGGTTAGGAATGTTACGCGAAGCCTATCAATTTTAGTCGTGCATGCTTCTCCACAGAACCTTGTAGGGTAAGCAGCTGGGAAGCTTGGGCCACTAGCTTACTAACCTCTTGCCTGGACCACCTTAGTCACAGAGTACCCCGCATACACCGAGCTTTACCGAGCCTCACCGTGGTGGGAAATTTCCCGTGCATGCTCCAATTGAGTCATAGGCCGGAATTTTGTCCTTGCGCGCAAACGTCCACACACCACGGAAACCCACCACTTGGCCTGCCTCAACGCACCATTTCCTACCTCTTGGCGATGTCGCATAAAGGGAACAAGGGCAAGAAGTCCGCCAAGACGGGCGCCGAGAGCAAGAGCGAGGATGTTCTGCAGGCGGTTGTAGGTGCCATCGCGGGGTACCTTGAAGGCAGCGCAAGCTCACGATGCGTTACAGGTCCTCGCCGATTCGTTCCAAGACAGATATCGACCCTTCACGACGGAGAAGCCAAGAGTGAGATCTCATCCAGGTGATCGGCTGCGTTCGTGTCCATGCTAATGCCTCCATGTTCAGTGTCTCCTACCGCTCGCCAACACCCCTCTCATCGAATACACACTCGAGTTCCTGGCTATGAATGGCGTCAACGAAGTGTACGTCTACTGCGGCGCCCACACCGACCAAGTCGAAGATTACATTAGTCGCTCAAGGTGGTCCACGGCAGCGCGGACATGCCCCTTCTCCGTCTTGCAGTTCGTCCGAGTTTCCGACGCTCGCTCCGTTGGCGATGTCCTTCGCGACATGGACAAGCGAGCACTGGTAGACGGCGACTTTATCCTGGTTCACGGAGATCTAGTATCTAATATTATGCTCGACGGTGCTTTGTTAGCGCATCGAAAGCGAAAGGAGATGAGCGCGGCAAACATCATGACCATGGTCCTGCGGAGCGGAGGACAAGAGGAACATCGGACTAAGACGAACGGAATCACCCCCATCTTCGTCGTCGACACCAAGACCCAGCGATGCCTGCACTACGACGAGATGAGCCCCCTCAACAGCGATCGATACATGTCACTGGACCCGGCCGTAGTGGACGAGCTCTCGACCGAGTTCGAAATCCGATCCGACCTCATTGACGCCCAGATCGACATCTGCACCCCCGAGGTCCTGGCGCTGTGGTCGGAAAGCTTCGACTATGAGCTGCCGCGAAGGAATTTCTTGCACGGCGTGCTCAAGGATTGGGAGCTCAACGGCAAGATGATCTATACGGAGATCTACGACGAGGGATACGCTGCCCGGGCTAGCAACCTACAGATGTACGACGCCATCAGCCGCGACGTCCTGAGCCGATGGACGTACCCCTTCATCCCGGAGTGCAACGTCGTGCCCAAGCAGACATACCAACGCCACATTAACGGCGTGGTGGTGGAAAACGGCGTCTTCCATGCCAACGACGCCAAGGTATCGAACTCCATCATCGGGCGCGACAGCACCATCGGATCGGCGAGCAGGGTCTCCAACAGCATTATTGGCAGGGACTGCAAGATCGGGGCCAACGTCATCTTGGAGGACTGCTTCATCTGGAACGACGCGACAATCGAGGATGGCGCGAGGATATCCCACTCCATTGTGGCCGACGCTTCAATCATCGGCAAGAACAGCACTATTCCCGCCGGCAGTCTCATTTCATTCGGCGTCCAGATCAGCGAAGGCACCTCGATTTCCAAGAGTGCCGTGCTCTCTCCCGTCACTGCCGAAGGCGACCCCGTAACCCCGGACACCGATCTGCTCGGCGCCTCGACCAATGCTGCGCCTTTCGCCGACCCAGAGGACGAGGAGTTCGACGACGAAGACCCAGCTGTCCTCCAGAAGTCGCTGATCTACTCGCTCGCCGAGTTCAATATCTCCTCCGAGTCCGTCTCAACCCTCTCCTCCGAAGTGTCCGACGACGACTTCGACGCAGCCGCCCTCTCAGCCGACGCTGACGCCTCCATCCGCTCCCGCCTGTCCTCCTTCGCCTCCGATGAGGCCGGCGAGAGGCTCTCCTTCCATAACGATGCCGTCCACGGACTGCTCGACGCCCTCCGCGCCGAGTCGGGCGACTTCGACTCCGCCAAGCTCGAGTTCATGGGCCTGCGCCTCGCCAACGACGCCTCGGACGCCATGATGCGCCGCGCCGTCGCCACCGCCTTCGCCCGCCGCGCTGCCGAGCTGCTCACCCCGGAGCACGGCCCCCTGGAACCTAGCAAGGCCGCTGAGAAGACGCTCGCGGCCCGGGGCGCTAGCAAGTTCGTCGACGAGGTCGGCGTCGGCGGCGGCGAGCCCGAACAGGTCGAGTTCATCCTCGCTATGCAAAAGGCCCTGCTGCACGCCAAGGGCTCCGAGCAGCCCCGCGTTGGCACTCTGCTTGCCGCTCTTCTGCAGCAGCTCTACGCCCTCGACATTCTCGAGGAGGAGGGTATCCTGGGCTGGTGGGGGGACGAACGCGCAGAGGAAGGCGAGGGCATGGTTGTCCTCAAGGACAAGTGCCGCGTGCTCGTGGAGTGGCTGGAGAATGCCGAGGAGGAGGAGGACAGCGATGATGAATAATAATTGTGACAAATGGTTCCCAAGACTTGCAGTTTGTATTGGTAGATACAAGGGTTTAGATAAAACAGTCATGGTCAACCTTACAAAACAATCACTGAATCACTGTGTGAATAATCTGTACAGCCATGGCTCACTATAGTTAAGAGCCAAAAGAACAAATGTCCTTATAGTCCCGTCAGATATCATTTTCACAGCTCCCCTAGACGCCTCGCCCCATATTACCAGGTTCCCCACGAACGCTGGACTGTATGGTACGACAAACCAAATGAACATCCGGCCCATCCACAGGGCATTGTATCACATGAAATGAAAACTCCGCGCACCCCCCTTCCACGTGTCGCGACTTGAATCAAACGACGATGAAGTATTGTTTACTCTCAAAAGACCCAGGCGTAAAAAGACGGTCCCATCTCCCTTTGGATGAGAGAGTGTACTACCTCTAATAGTAATTTTGTAAGTCTGAGCCGTTGTTGGCCCCGTATCCACCCATGGGTCGTCCCTGCGGACCTGCTGGGCCACGAGGAGGCTGCACACCCCATCCCTGGCTGGGACCTGTTGGAGCGGACGGCGGAGCTTGGGACTGGGTGGGTGGCTGGTGAGCATCGTCATAATCGACCTGAGGTCCATATCCGCCCTGCTGGTTTCTGGGCTCGACATCGTCTAGAGATCGGTAGTTGAAGCCGCCTCCGCGTCCACGGCCGCCTTTGCCGGGCCCTCGGGCCCCATTCCGGAAGCCTCGATTGGCGTTTCCGCCGCGACCGCGTCCTTGCCCTGAGCCGCGGCCGCCAGAGTGATAGCCTCTCGACTCGTTCCGACCACCATAGTGACCATGAGTGTGCTTTTGACTCCAGTCATCCTCGCCGTTGTGTTTCCGCTTGGCTAACTTATTGGCAAACAGACTTTCGTAGGCGTCTTCTCGAGGATCCTCGGCCTCGATGCGGAGAATGACCTTTTCGCCAACAAATGTTTCGAATACGAACGACTTATCTGACGGGAGAGGTTGCCAGTTTTGTATCTTGCCAGCGTCAATGGGACGAGCCCCTTTCCTCAGAGCTAGTACCACCAAGGGACTGGGGTTGTCCGTGTGGAACTTGGCCGTCGTGGGGACTGGCCGTAGGCAAGCGGCCCAGATAGAATTCTCGAAGCAGGCTGTGCCAGTAACTTCCCACTTCATTTTGCTACCCATGCCGCCTACCTTGTCCATGATGCTAGCGGGACAGGGACGAGGACAGATCAAAATATTATTTCCATGATATTTGAGCTCACTCTGGGGAAGATTGGTTGGTATTTGGGCCAACTTGATCAGCTTCTTGGTATCCTCGGCATTGATCATGTAGCCAGTGAAGAAGACAGTCTTCTTAATTCTGAGCTTGTTCTGGCGGGTCTTGGGAGGTTGCTTGGACACCATATCGTTGTGAATGTTGATCATGTGTTGGACCTCGGCGATCTCGACCACGGGATCCAAAGTTGTCGACGTGTCGGCGACCTGGACTACTTCTGTGGTCAACGGGCCTCGGGTGGGCATGGTGTTCTGTCTTCGGTTGTATTCGGCGAAAAAGTCGCGAAAGCCCTTGGTGTGCTTGGGCCTGTCCTCATAGACGCGGATATCCTCTGCGTATTTATATGTCTCCATCAGAGCCTCGAGGAACAGCTGCTTGAAGTGCATGGTGCTCTGGAATCGCTGGTTCGAGGGGCTGACCTGGGGCTTTAGGCCCATGATGTCGAACTCTAGTTCCTTGGCTGTGACCATCTTGCGGACTAGGTCGGCAAAGCCCTTCTCGGAGCGACCGGTGAGGAGGACGCAGAGCGCGTCCTTCTGCCTCATGCTCAACCTCACGAGCTCAACGATTTTGTCGTTCCACCATCCGTCCCATGCGCGCTGTTCTTCCTTGTCAACGCCCTCGCCGGTCGCAGCAAGTATTCGGTTGTCGTGCCACCAGCCGCCATTGACAAAGACATCCTGGCTCGATAGGGTTCCAATGGTCGGGCCATTCCAAAGCGACGAGTTCGGGAGCGGCGTCTTGAACACTGGAGGGGAATCAGTATGGGCATGAGTGTTAGTGACCATGCCAGGGGCACAAGACCGACCGAGCAAAGGCAGCGCATGACTTACGGGTGTTGTCGAAGTCGTAGACGTGAAGCGACTTGATGCTGTTGACGGGAGGCAGCGTGTTGTTCAGGACAGACCAGCGGCCTAGGGCGGTGATGGTGAAGTGGGAGGCTGCGACCGCGCCGTTGTACGCGCTGTAGGCCGAAGCCATGGCCTTGAACCTGACGCTTGGTTTTCGAAGGCGAATGGTGGCTGCGAGCAGGGAGCAAGGCGACGGCGGTGGCCGAAGGGACGATGTGATTGAAGTCGCAGTCGCGGTTGTAGACGTTATCGTGGTCGTAGTCGTGGTCGCAGTCGCAGCCGTGGTTGACGTTGATGTTGACGTCAGTGTAGATGCTAAAGCTGAGCTGGTCGTCGAGATTGGGAGGTTTGTGATTTGATGGTGAATTATCGAAGAAAGACTGCGGCATCGGTGGGGCATGACCACCGCTGTAGGCGCCTGCTGGGCAAATCTAAGGCCGAAGCTGGTCCTTCCTTCGCTGGAGCTGGAGGAGCTAGCCTGAGGCTTCAGCGCGTTTATAGGCGACAGACGCCGCATTTTCCAGTGACTCTCTCTAATTAGTAGGTAGGCCAACGCCTCGAACGAGCAACCTTGATGCTCAACGTCCAGCGTCAAGCTCAACGTCAGTCAAGCTCAACAAGGAACCGAAGCAACCGGAGACGGGGAATCGACCGCCAATAAAGCTGCAGGTCTCGCTCGGACAACGGGATGTGTAATGGTCATCCAGACGGGAAGCACATTACCCCTCACAGTCGCCAGTCGCAATAGACATTTTCCGCCGGAAGCATCTCCTCCAACTGCACCCATCCGTCACTGATCAGCCTTTCCTGGAACGCGGCATGGACCATTGCCATGGCGTCTCCTAGCGCCGCGATCCGCCTCGTCACCGGCACCAAAAAGTCTCCCCTCGCCGCCCTACACCTGCAGCTCCACGTCAAGCCCGGCGCCAGCAAGAATCGCGAGGGCGTCCTCGCCGTCACCGACGATGCCATTGAGCTGTGCGTCACCGCCCAGGCCAGAGAGGGCGAGGCCAACAAGGCCGTCGTCCAGGTCCTCAGCTCGGTTCTCGGCGTTCCCAAGTCGAGGCTGCAGCTGACCCATGGCTTCAAGTCGCGCGACAAGACGGTCGTACTGGGCGATATCAAGGGCGACGGCGAAGAGTTTGCGAAGGCTATTCGAGAGTTGTTAGATAGGGCTGTTGAATGAGTACGTACTGCCGCCTGCAAACAAGTACATAGCGATAGCCCAATTTTTCCATGGAGATCAAGGTACCTTGCCTACCAGCAGTAAAGTGATGCTCGGGGATAGAGGCTAGGGAGATGCTTGAAGTCTGATTAATCCAGTCTCTTAGTTAATGTGTCTTATTAAATGACCAGCCGTCTTACTTTTCCTTTGAGACTATCCAAGTGAGACATATATTCACTCCCAAAGTACGAAGTAGACAGCATTACTAACCAAGTTCAAAGAGACCAGTATAGTTACATCCGGCGAGCTCCGCAAAGAGTCACAGTTAACAGCCCAGGACGGCTCATCTTGTCCTGTCCCGGCGCCATTTTCATCAAATACTGAGTCCAGATTCGGTCATCATTGGCCCGTTGCTTCATTCAATTGAGATACAGACAATATACTAGGGCTCTCCGGGCACTTAGTAAGTGCATAAACAACACCTTCTTCTATCTATCTACATCGCCTAGTTGAAGCTCCCTCTTCCAATAGTAGCGATAAAAAAAAATACTGTTGGCTCGGTTACTACCAAAACGAACACTCGAATCATATCTTAACTTAACTACCTAAACCGAATTGAGAATCTTCTATCCCTGACGAGTCCCGCGTCCCGCTATTGGCCTACACAATAAGTCTACCAACCCACCCCAAATGGATATGCTGGGTGTCGGAGCCGTATAATTTCCATTTCCGGGCCATTTTTCATCGAACAAGATAACAAGCCCTGTTGGCTCAGTGGTAAAGCGCGTCACTAGTAACTACTAAGCAATGATGAGATCACTGGTTCGATTCCAGTACAGGGCACTCCAATTCGATATTCTTTTTGTTGGTCTGCTGTTGTTTCTTCTTGTTGTTTTGAAGGCATTCCGCTGAGACTGTGTGATGATGGTAGCTGGTTGTTCGCGATACGTGTTCCCTGACCCACTTTCGGCGTTTGGCTGGGGAGTCGTGCCTGCCCAACTGGCTTCTGATTTTGGGAAAATATAAGTGGTCTGTGTTCTATCGTACCTTAGAATAAGGAACAGGCAGGGTTGACGAATAGTCTCAAGTTCTCTCTTGCGGAATATTTATCCCCTCTGCATCATCTTTATTTATTTTTTCTTTCTTTTTCTTGGACCTGTTCCCAGGTCTGAACATGGCGCTCTGTGCTACTTCCACTCCTTGCATACCAACCAACCAACCAACCAACTCCTGAATGAGACTCCCAAACGAGTTGGTGGACAAACGCATTTCCTGGGAGAATGCCATACCTAACAAGCAAGTCACTCACTTTACCAATTGGACAGGCACAAAGAATACTTGCGTCACTCCCCATCATCGACCGTGGGCTTGACATCGCAATGGCGTGGTTGCGAGTTTCTCCCGTCTCGTCATGATCGTCGGGATCGTCATCAGCATTGCCGATTGACGACAATGCCCCTGCCGCCTGAGTAAATTGGGAGATAGCAATTAATTCCCGTGCGGGGGACCTGATAAAATGAGAATTCCCAAGAGAATCTGGGTTAGATCGCCAGAATGAGAAGAGAAGTTCAAGAGGAGCACGAATTGTCATGGCAAGACGTGCGCTCTTCTCCTGGATATCTTCATCGCCCCTATTCTAGAAGCATGCTTCAACACGACGCCGGACAGCATCGGAATCCAACCGCAAACAGGTCCCCCTTCGAGAGCTAAGTTAGCCAGCCGAAAAACTCAATGGGCCTAAGATCGCTGAGGCTAGGTCCATAGGGCAAGCCTTCCACGCCATTCCTCCATCCGTTTGCAGATCACCCCCCTCATTCCCTCGTAAGCACACGCCGGTTTCTCAGTATCCCAAGCCCTCCCCGCACAGCAGCAACTCCTCGACTGGTGCGACCGAGTCGCTTTCTTCATGGACATGCTGTTTTCTTCTCAATTCAACAGTCTGTTTGGCATGGGTCCCTGAGATGTAAAGATGCAGCATACCTGCGTGAGCGCTGCCAAAGCTTGTTCGGTATTCTTTTCACACACACTTCCTCTCGCCGATGGCCTCTGTCTGAAGTCATGTCACCCTGCTTGTGGTGGATATCATCAACTTTCCCGAACAAGAAGTCTCATGGTCGAATCTGTCGTTGCTATTGGTCCTGCCGTCGGGTTCCTTCGTATAAGGGGCGTGAGGAGTGAGAATATTGGGCTGTGGCTTTTTTCTTCCCATGCCGGTAATAACTTTGCTGCGTGCTCTTCCACCGAGGGAAAAGGGGGATGGGATGTGATATGATGTGAGAAGTGCTATCTCCGTCGAACACTTGTCAAAGAAGAGATGAACTCATCACATCTTCCCAGAATCTGGCTCAATGAACGAGGGCTATGGCCCATGATAAGTCTCCTTCTTCAGTCTCCTCGAGCCACGCCTCAGAAACCCTTCTCCCCCCCGTTGTCGATCATAGCCAACGCAGGCGGGACGCATGTCGCCCAATGGAGCCGCCGGGGGGGTCTCTGCCGCTCTGGACGCTGATAGAAAGTGACTTGTGGCTCAGGACGTTGTCGACCCCCCTGGTTGATGGCTCACTCGCCACACCACACGCCCCCTCCCCGCAAGATCATCTCTCTGCAGGAAAGGTCTAGAGCCAGTCAGCGGCCGCAGCTTCAGCTGGCAACGTCCAAAACAAAACGTTGGAAACATCGCCACATGAAAAATCGAAGCTGCAGGTGTCCTGTGGCTCATTTGGGGGGGGGGGGGGGGGTGTTCTCCCACACAAAAAGACCCCCAAA
>QGQB01000370.1:0-45781 GCA_003385265.1 Neonectria hederae | reverse complement strand
CGATTTTGTGAGCTGTAAGACTCCGCAGATCTCTGGGACGTGCCGTCTCAGCTTCTGATGCAACTCGTGCAACGGTCCATCGAGGTCGCACAACGGCTCAGTCTATCGACCTGGTCCATAGTGTCCCGACTGCGTGCAACGCACATCTCCACTGTTGGCTGATGAGAGAGCAGGAAGCGTCTCCGACATAGTTGAGTGGGCCGCAACTCGTTTCGAGTAACACAGCCTGACTAAATTAAACGAGGTGACCTTTCCCCAGCCGCCTGATCGGCAACTTGCAGGTGCTGCTACATCAAGATCCTACTATACCTCAACGATGCACTGAGTGATGCGGTGTTGGCTTGCCATGTGACCATCAGACGAATCCTCACCGGTCTGTCCAGCTGCTATCCATGCGCGCACCCGTCAGCCAGCCTGTGTTTGCCGTGACACAAGCAAACGACCCGTATCACAGGATGAGACAACTGTTCTCTTTCTAGTCTTATCACCGCCAACTCTCGGGCTTGGACGTGTGGACAAATCAAGAGCTGAGATGCCTGCGTATCATCGTCCAGACTCCACGAAAAGACTTCGTTCACAGCCCTCGTCATCATTTCCTGCCTGAATCCCTCGTTGTAATGTGACTCGCTTTGCCCCCTTCGGAAGGCCGGCAAAGTGTACGAGGCTGAGGTTCGCCTTCTTAGGGGCGATGGTTGCACTTACACTTGCATTTTTCCGGATCATCCGTGATGTGTTTGTATTCTAGCCAAGCTGTAGCTGCCCGACCCAGCTCTTGGAAGGATGCGCACGGAGTCTCGTGCTGTACATCGATGACGTGGTAATCTGCCTGAACAGAATGTCTGCCTAGGGGATAGGGATAAGGTAGGAGGATTGAGGTGCTCTTCGAAGGCTGACTACCAAGAGGTCTGGCTACCCGGGAGCTCTGCGGAGTTCTCGGAAAGTTGCGCTTTGCTTAGATGGCGGAATAGAAATTTACCTCAGTGAATGCCCTTTCACAAGATATAATTAAGAAGGTAAATCCTGCGAACCGTGCTTGGATGCTGCGTTAAAGAAAGTGAAGGTGTGATCTGAAAATGTAGTTAGCAGTAAAGCAATGAATAATTTTCTTTTTGTTACGGACGCAATATCATTCAACATTCAAGAAGTGAAGGGCTCATTGATGAGAGACTGAACAAGACAATAACAAGCTATGTTATAGCCATCATCCTAAACATTAAACACTTAAATAGGACCCCCGGAGCTCGGAAAGGCTAGGCCGATGTTTTCATGAAGTCGGGCCCGAAGATCTCGGCCGGAGATATTGCCTCCGCTCTGGGGCCGGCCCTCCTGCTAAGTACCCCACAACGCCGGACACCCGATATCAAGACCCGGGAAGCCCCCTCTTTTCGACCATGACTCCCCGAAGGGCCTGTCACCATTCCCGCAGGGATTCACTTATCGCAGTGAAGATTAGCTCACCGGCTGCAGCAACAGGGCCGTTCAATTCGCGGCTAGGGTAGCATTGCCGTTCAGCGAGTTGCATCCGCCGCGATGTGTGGCTTGCCCCGAAGGAGTCGTTCGCATGCGCCCTTCCCCACTTGACATGTTGCATTCACGGAGCGCCTAGACGGTCGAGGTTGGTTTGCTGGAGGAGCTGGAAACGCGGGGGTTGGCGCCACTGCGTATGTTATGGCGCGACGATGGAGTCATGACTGAGATATCGGTCATAACCTCAAGTGCGGTATCCGGACTGCGAGATCGGTCTCGGACTAGCATGGTTCATAGTCTATACTGGCAGGAGATGAAACTTACTTTCTCTTTTCATCCATGCAGCTTGGTCTCGTATAATACACATTGTGGACAAACTGCTTATCCAAGATACAACAAACTATCACCCTCGCTAGGGATTAGACCCCCAATACATTTATCCCATCCCATCCCTTGCGAAACTGACTATGGCTCCATCACCTGTTGCTCTGCAGGCCGTCGAGGCGAGTCCTCGCGTTCACGAGCTCCTGCAGCGACTCCACGCCGAGTCAGAAGCGCAGGAGAAGTCGCTATCCCAGACCTGGTTCTACATCAGCCGTCTGGCGAGCCACTACATCTGGGGCGCCGACTGGAGCTCCGAATCGGACGACCACATGCGCGACAAGTTCGTCAGCCTCGAGGAGGACAAGTGCCAGTTCATGTACCTGCTGGCGCGCAGCATCGGCGCGCGCAACGTCGTCGAGGCCGGCACCAGCTTCGGCGTCTCCACCGTCTACCTGGCGCTGGCGGTGGGCCAGACCGTCGCGGATGTCCGGGCCGCCACGGGAGAGCCGGCGACGGGGAAGGTCATCGGGACGGAGAAGGAGCCGACCAAGGCCGCAAAGGCGAGGGATCACTGGAAGCAGGCGGGCGACGAGGTTGAGCCGTGGATCGACCTGCGCGAGGGCGACTTGCGAGAGACGCTGAAGGTAGAGGAGGGGATGCCCGATGAGATCGACATGTTGCTGCTTGACAGTACGACACTCCTCTATCACGAATCTCTATTGGGATGGTTTACTAACGCGGAGTTGTAGTCTGGACGCCGTTGGCGTTGCCCGCGCTGGAGATTATCAAGCCCCGGCTGAGACGGGAAGCAATCGTGATGGCTGACAACACGGGACGGGCTAAGCCTTTGTACAAGGACTTGCTTACGTATCTGCACGATGCGAAGAATGGATTCAAGACGACCACGATGCCGTATTCGGGCGGGCTGGAGATGGCTGTTTATCTACCCTCGGCTTGAGTTGGCTAAGTGTAGATATGTACTAGGATGAAGAGGGATTTGCTATTCCGCAAGGTGCCAAAGTAGTTTCTTCTCGTTCTGATTCCTTAGTGATATACATGATTGAATGAGGAAGAAGCAGAGAAGTTGGCATCTAACATATACTAGTATCTAGCCCACATTGAGAAGTCTAGACTCTGACCGGCGAATTGTCTAACCTGTCCAACTATTATGAGAGTCTGATGGCTGGTCCATCCATTTCAATATTGAAGGTGCGATGCCAACCTCCAGGTATACCAAAACAGGGCACCCATCGACACGAGGTTCAGATGAATGCACATGGCATGAGTTCGAGAGAACTTCTTCTTCAGTAGCGCCATTTCCGGGCTGGGTCCATCCAAGCCGGTTACTTTGGCGTCCAACGTCCCTGTCACACGTTAGATCATGTTCAGCAAAGATATTTGCGGTTAACACACCTTGCTGAGCGCGATCCAGCATCAACTGGCGAGTCCGCGGCCCATAGACGAAAAAGTTGAGCGCCGCAGTAACGCCAGAGACGGCGAACGGGATCCAGTCGCTCTTATGCTTGATCAACGACAGCGGGCCCTGCGGCGGGAACGTCACCGCGGTGAGGAAGAGCAGCAGCGCCTGGCCGTGGAAGTAGACGGGGAAGATGCGCTTCTGGAAGTTGGTGTAGGCGGCCCTGGGGAGAGTCGCAAAGGCTACCTTGGTCACGATGAAGGACTGGTAGAGCTGCGAGCCTAGAAGAGCCGAGAAGGATAGAAGGTGGACGGGCGCGACTACGCTGGCGAAGATGGGTTGCAGGAAGGCGAGGAGGGCCATAGTGATAATGGTGTTTGTTGGTGGAAATGAGGTCTCTTGCAGCATGTGAATGATGAGAAATTAATGTGAGGGGGTTGGCTGAAAGTCTCTGTTTGTGGCTTTTATTGTTTCTTGGTGCGGCCGTGGCCCGATGACCGACCGACGTTAAGATCCGAAGCTATTCGGATGTTGGCGAATTGAGCCGGACGACTCTGGATCTTAGCGCCGTCAAGGATAGCAACTATGACTGTTGGTTGATGGATATGGTTAACGAATCAGATAACTAAGATAGCCAAAATTCGGCATTATTCAGCTTCTGTCGTTCAATTGACAGACAATGCTAAAGACAAGTTAACCTGGAGCTGGTGCTGGAGAACCAGAACATTGAACCCCGATTAGGACAATGCTCATGGTTAGGTTCTTCACCGGCCACTATTAGCGCCAAAGTACAGAGTACAGACCAAAGCTGCATCCGCAGTGGTCTCTATTTTCGTAGTAGATACAACCGATGGACCCCGGAGACATTCCATTCCGCCGTGGCTCCAATCATGCCGAATTTGTCCGACGAGGACGTAATCGCGACATGGAAGCCTAGGATCAATAAGCAGATAGTTCAAGGCTGACGCGTACGGTTGGTTGTATTCCAAGTTTCGTCAGTTGTCTTCAAATCCTGGTTCTTATTGTCGACAATGGGCTCTCCGAGTTAGAAGAGAAGTAAGTAGGCTTCCAGTTACTCATTATAAACATTGAACGAGGCATAAACTCCACCGATATCTATTTTCTTGGGACATACTAGATATTGCAAGTCAAGTTGCTTTCAACCAGCTAAAAAAGATTACTGCAGCTCGCTCCTCCTCCAGCTCTTGGAGGTCAGGAGGAGCTCGCCCGCTTGTACTCAATCATGTCTAGTCTATATTCCTTGATCAAGGGCCGATCCTGCGTCACGCACGTTAGAATCGAAGCCGGCGTGTAGCATCTCAGAAACTCACCATCATCGTCTCCCAGCCAAACCAGCTCAGGACCCACGCCAGCGTTGCCAGTCCGCCTCTCCAGACCACCGGCTTCACGATGTCATTCAGCAGGTCTGTGACAACCGTCTTGGAGTAGTCGTCCAGATCCGCAAAGCTCGCGCCCTTCAGGTAGCCCTGGCGCGCAACCCAGGCGCGCAGCGGCGCGTAGAAGCTCCAGTCGGGTATCGTCAGCTCCTCGGCGTGGTCGAACAGCGCGCTGCGCACACTGCCCGTCTTGACCGTCACGACGCGCTGTCCGCCCCGAACAACGGCGGACACAGCCCGCCGTGGACGCTGCCCAGGTTGGCCACCAGGCCCTGCGCCTCCAGCAGCAGCGGCAGCAAGGCCTGCGACACGGCCCACACGGCGAAGAAGTTGACGTCGAAGAGCCGGCGCACCTCGGCCACGGGCGTGTCGGCGAAGGGCATGACGTGGATGACGCCGGCGCTGCAGCCGGTGATGAAGACGGACTTGGGCGTCATCGTGCCCGGTTGTTCGCTTGGAGAATGGCGAGATGGATTTGTCGGGCGGTGGAAACAAGGCTGACAAGTGAACATCTAGTGGGGTGCTAACTAGTCAAGTTAATATGAGTCTCGTGCTTCAAGCCGGGGGATAGAACAACGGCCGGGGTGATGGAGCCAGGGTGGGTGGGTGGGTTCTTTCTGTTGAGCACTTCAGTAGAAACCATGTGTATGTTGCCATTCAAGCAACCGACGTCGAAACAGAAGCAATAACACCAGGTTGAAAGAGTTCCAATTACTAACATGAGATTCTCGGATGCGCTCGTAGACATCTAAACACATGACACAGGGTAAACAAAAAAAAAACATCATAACTCGTATAAGAGAATCCGTAATCCAGCTCGGTCCTCACTCAAACATCCTCGATCACGAACCGCACAAGCACCGAGCACTTCGTCTCATGGCCGCGCATGTCCAGCATCCGGACGAAGCTCCATCCCGGCACGAGGTAGTGCAACCGCACCGCCGCAACCGCAAACATGGGATTCTTGGACCAGCTCTCGTCGCTCTTGATCAGCATCCGCAGGAACACCAGCTCGTTGTCCTGGTACTCCCACTCCAGCGCCTCGTCCCAGACCGGGTCCGTCGGCGGCGGGTTCTCGCCGCGGTGCAGGAACCCCAGCTTGTGCTGCTTGTACGCCGACGTCTTGCGCTTCGGCGGGTCGCCCTTCAGGTCGTCCGGGTGGTAGAGCGTGCATGTTAGGTAGGGCTTGATGCCGTCGGCCTCTTCGTCTCCGTGCAGGGGGATGTCGGTTGCGCCCGCGACGTGGAGCGTCAGCTTCTTCTTCTGCCCATGGCTGAGCCTTCCGCTTCCTCCCGCCCGGAGAGCTGCGGGCTTCAGCACGTATCCATCCGTGCCGCTGAACAGGGCCTCGTTGAGCTGGTTGCTGGTGCCGAAGTTCTGCAGGTTGAGAGCGCAGATCTGGGCGCCGACGCCCCAGTAGGGGACAGGCTTGAGATTGCCCGAGGAGATGCGGGTTCCTTTGGGGAACACGCGCATTAGATGGTGGGCGTTGTGTCTCGAGATGGCTTCGCCGTGCTCGGCGAGGAGAGCACCGACGCCTGACTCGGACACGTTGATGAGATGATGGTGAGGGCCACTAACAAGCTCTCCATTGTACCACGAGTCGTCGACGGGCTTGATGGACTGAGCGTACACGCCCAGCTCGGCCAGCTCGGGAATGATGATGGCACACGCGGCCTTCTTCTTCTCCTTGTACTCCTTCCGCGCCGTCTTCTCATCCTCGTCTTCCGAGTCGCTGGAATCACTTGAGCTGGAGGAGTCGCTGTCGATCTCGCCCTGGACGTGGTACTCGACAATGACGGCAATCTTGGAGCCTAGCTCCTCCAGCGTCACATGGCCTTCTGCCCCGGCCTGCTCCTGGTGGCCGTGCTCCCTGACGGCCTTGCTGAGGAGCCGGTGGCCCCAGACCTCCATCATGATCTCCACGAGGCGCTTCTGGCCCTCGGCGTCGCAGTGGTTCTCCAGCGACAACATGATGGGCGCCGTGCGAAGCCCAGCAGCCGCGGCCTCGGCAGCCTCTCTGTCCACGGCATCGCGGATGGTCTCGCAGACGGCGCGGAAGGGGATGTTGGAGACCATGGTATACCCGTGGGTGACCTTGGGCTCGGCCTTGTTGTCGCCGTTGTCCCACGCATCGATCTCGACGCATCGCGCGCCAGTGCGCAGGGCGGTGTCATACGCCGTCGCGCACGAGTCGCCGAAGAGCTGATGCGCCATCAGGTACGTGTTGTGGCTGGAGCTGATGAAGTACTCGGGCAGCGGGTGAGACCGGTCTGTGAGCTCCGCAGGCACCTGGATGTGAGGCTTGCTGACCAGATCGAGGAGCGCGCGAGTGGGCGCTGCTCCCTTCTCGGCGCCGGCGTCCCTCTCCGACAAGACATCTTTGTCAACCAAGAACGAGCGCAGTGCCTGGCTGACTCTGAGATCATCGACGACCGAGTGGCGCGTGGTGTGGCCGCCGCCTGCAACCGTGCCGCTGTCAATCTCCTCGCCCATGTCCTCGTCGTCGACGCGACGGCCCCTCTTGGAGAAGGGATTGAGGCCGCCCATACGCTGTGCGAGTTCTGCCATGGCTGCGATGAAGTATACAAAAGGATGAAGATGGAAGGAGATGCGATGACGTGAGGAGGGAGGGGGACTTCAGTGAGCAGAGTGCGGGGTGAACAAAAGGATAAAAAAGCGTCCCAAAACAGGGAACCAAGGCGGCAGTGTCCTTCGCAGCAGGCGAGCTGAATCACGGCCGTCTGAGCCCGAAAACGTCGCGCCGTTGAGTGGTAGGGCTGCAGTGCGCAATGTTCTTGGCGATGGAATAGCAAACCCGCCAAGGTGGGATAATGGGAAACGCGGCACGATGCGCTCTGGGCGATGAGGTGTTAACCGCCTGCGTCATGACAGCGGGTGGAGCCGCCCGTCGAGCATCGCCACAGGCCAAGCTAAGAGCTCGAAGCTTGGAGCTTACATGTGATTGGGCTGGCGCCAAAGGCTTTGGGGACTTCAGCTGTTAACATCACCAACACCACGACGTGCGTGCGGTTGCGAGCCAGAGACGTGTGAGACTGGTGATGCGGCTTGTGCTTGGCAGTCATGGCGATGATGCCGGGAGGCCAAGGCTCACTCTTCTAGCCCATGTCTTGTGCGCGCCTTCGGTAATGGTAACAGAGGCAACTTGGGATTGCAATGGAGACTTCTCCAACATGGGCCCCAAGCTTGTGGACCATGGTGTCGACTGGAAGCATGATGGTATTGTCGAGGATGCGAAAAAGGTCCCTAACAGAGGCCGGGTCCTCGCTGGTTTTATACCCGTGCAGCTTCCCTTGCAACGAGATGTAGAGCGACTCAATTTTGGGAAATGCTGTTGGAACGAGGTTAAGAAAGGCCTGGGAGGATTTATAGTCCGACAACGGCAAGTAAACCAAGGTCTGGCCAGACTCGATAAAGGGCCTGAAATCCCAAACAATCTCGACAGAGGTGATGGCTTGAAGCCTCTGAGGCACGAACAGGTCAGGCAGACGCATCGCCATCTCCCTGCTTACCGTGACATAGCATGGTATTTTCCGAATAGAGAACATAAATGACCTCCGCTTGCCTGGCCAGACTAGTCAGCGCCGATCGAAGCCAGACTATTCTCCGCGGGGGCATCTTACGCCTGTTGATAAGAGAGCAGCCAGCCCATGATCCCGAGGGAGCATCTGCTCGGCCCGTCTCCGGGCCCAAAGACTCCACCGTCGATCCGGCACCCGTCTTGCGCTGGTTGCCTGGATGGCAGAGAAGATGCCGTCGGTGGGTCCCGGCGACAGACGGAGCTCCGCCATCTCCACTGCTTCGTGGGAGGATTTTCCCGGCTTCATTCTGGGCGTCGCTTGTTCCACCAGGGGTCATGGGACGTCGATCTTTAGGAAGGGCTGGGATGGAGTCTTCCGTCTGATCTGCACTTGCTTCGTTTGAAATCAATTTGATATGATGTTTGGAATTTTGAGATTGTGAGTCGTGAAAGAAGAAAAAGAGTCTACCGATTCCACTTACACAATCAATTCACATGGTTAAGTGCACCGTCGTGAGTGTGTGCTGTAACTACTATGTAATAAGTGGTCACCCAGCTTGTGAACTTGCCCAAATTGAATAGCCTTAGATTTCAGGCATTAGAGCCCCGAAATTCTCAGGCGGGAACCGAATTGCGCCCCACCTACGGCTACGCTTAAAACCGCAGAAGAAAATTTCGCCTTTCTTGTCTTCCTTTTCTCTTCAAATAATGAACAACGCAAAAAAACAACATTCAGGCTTCTCTAAACACATTGACGCGAGGTGCGCCGCAAGGCTTGCGCCCAAGACCTTCAATCGTGAGGAACATAGAATGGAGAACAAAGCGAACAATCTTGGGTGCGGTGCTCCCCAGCCTTTTTGTGCTCGTGGGGAGGATCGCAATGATTGCGCGTACATACTATCGCCAGAGAGATCAGTTGGTTGGTTGGTCTGCTGTGGTACAAGGCGTGCTTTAGCCTGTTTTGCTGCCTCGTGACTTGTAATCGTGTTGCGGAACTGGGGTGAGCCTTCGTTTGAGGAGCTTCTGGATGATTAAATCCTGCAGAGGGAACATCCTGCTCCGCGGTATGTCCTCCCGAGACATTAATGCATCTGGATTATTCAGTCTAGGAAACACTCCGCACTCGGACATGATGCACTTAAAACATCTTTCACTTCATCACACACCCTGCGCTCGGAACATGCGGTGGCCCCCGTCGATCCTGCATGCATGGGCATGGCGTTGGTCCACGTCATGATCGTCGGCTCTCAAGCCGCATGAGCCCTGAATACGTGGTAGAGACGGTCCGTTCCCCCTCGAAACTGTGTCCGATTGATGATAGGCCGACATCGATGTGACGAGGCTTCGGAGGGAGAGCAGAGAAAGGGAAAGGGCCCTGAAGTTGAGAGAACGACAATCGCAGACCCGCGTCTCCTACGTCCATGACCATAATCAGAAGTGACGGAACGGTGACAGACAGTCTTGGTATTCTCCAGAAAGGCAGTGTCAAGGCGCACGGCGTTTGATTAAAGGCTCAGATGGCACGGTTTAAGCGAACGAACCCTTCTGCGCCCCATGTCAACCAACCCCTGTCACTCCTCGTCCCGCCCCGAGGATTTCCTACGCCGTCTGCTGTTTGGCGTCGTTCTCGTTCTCGTTGCTGTTGTTACTGTCTTCGGCCTTGTGGTTGCTCCCGTGTCGCGCCACGCCCAACGGCGGCCGATGCCCTGTAATAGGTCGTGGTCAGTCCAAGCTGTCGCCTCACTCACCCCATGCCATGGCGAGCAGCTCCGAATACGTGTTGTAATCTGTAGTGGGAAATCCCCTATACTCTACATCGTGCATGCTGGAATCCCGGCCTCCTGGGAACTCTGCTGTAGGATTCACCATCCGCGTCCGCGTTTTACAATTACTGTCCATTACGTAGGTCAGCCGGTCAGATATGGACGTGCTGCTGGTGAGTCGCTGGTCATCGTTACCTCCAGAGCGACCTTGCCCTGCCGATTGCACCTAAAGCCCCGGAGTACCTGGCCCACAGGTACCAGTCCCATCGTCTTGCAGGGCTAGCCACGCGCTAGCCTGACCCAAGGTACCTTCGCGTCGGTATCTTCGTAAGGCATCCCCAAATCCCAATCCCAATCTCATCCCATCCCATCCATCCCCCATGTCCAAATTTCCCAAACCTTGACTCCCGCAACCAACTTGTCACATCGCCTTGCACGGCCTCTTGTCTTTTCTCTCCCTTTCGCCACGCGCTCCAAAAGCCAAAGCCTGTAGCTCCGGACTCCATTCGGATCTTGGACTTGCAGCTTTCCGTCGACTAATCGACTTCGAACACGGACGAATCCACGAACGTTACGATACCCTTTTCCTTCTACGCGAACGACGACGACGCGTGCGTGGCTTGTTCCGCACCGAACCATACGAGAGCAACCGCTCCTCCCGTCTCGACGACCCCCGCCGATAACCTCCCGTCCCCGTCCCCGTCCCCGTCCCCGTCCCCGTCCCGTTGCAATATCCGGCTTCCTGGGCCTTCCCGCGCATGTGCCGCCACCGTCTGAGAGCTGTACGACACTGCTATTGGGAGACGCTCCCGTCGCCAGCCCGTCGCTGTTTGAACGTGTTCCACGCCCCCCTCCTTCCGGAGCACACCGAGGCTCGAGTTGCCTCTCCCGGGGCGTGATCGGCCGGCATTGGGCGCGGAGGGATGCAGGCTGCAAAGGGGCAGGCCGAGCTAGGACGCAAGGCCAAGGTGCGTTTGCGTTAACTTGGACGGACATGTGCAGCCACTGACTTTCATTTCTGGACAGCTTGCCCGTTCATACCAGGAACTCCTTGAGTAAGCCACCTCCCCGTCCATCTGTGACCCCGTTGCTGTTCATGAACTAACCATCCTCCCTGCAGTGAATTCGCCGGCAAGGAGCTCAAGTCCGTTGGTAGCTATGCACTCGGCCGGTTGATTGGAAAGGGCTCTTTTGGAAAGGTCTACCTGGCCACCCACAAGCTCACCAATGGCTCCAAGGTCAGCCAGCATCTGCAATCCATCGCTCATACATGCGTGTCACGATTCTAACCAGCCACTAGGTCGTCCTCAAGTCAGCCAACAAGGGCGACTCCAACCTTGCTCGCGAGATTCACCACCACCGACAGTTCCTTCACCCTCACATCGCCAGGCTGTACGAAGTTATTGTGACGGAGACCATGGTCTGGATGGTTCTCGAATACTGCGCTGGTACTGATTGCGCCGCTGTCCCGTGTGTCTTATGCCTTGCTAATACATTCCAGGTGATGAACTCTACAACCACCTCCTCGAACATGGCCCGTTACCCGTCCCCAAGGTTCAGAAGATCTTTGCTCAGCTTGTCGGTGCTGTATCCTATGTTCACAACCACTCATGCGTTCATCGCGACTTGAAGCTTGAGAACATCCTTTTTGACAAGCACGAGAACGTAAAGCTGGTCGATTTTGGCTTCACACGAGAGTACGAGGGCAGGACCAATCACCTGCAGACCTTTTGCGGAACCATTTGCTACTCAGCCCCTGAGATGCTTAAGGGTGAGAAGTATGCGGGCGAAAAGGTGGACGTTTGGAGCTTGGGAATTATCCTCTATGCCCTGCTTTGCGGCGAGCTGCCCTTTGATGATGACGACGACAATGTGACCCGGACCAAGATCCTCTCTGAGGAACCAAAATTTCCCGACCACCTACCCCCAGATGCGATACCGTTGATCAAGGCCCTCTTGTCTAAGAGGCCCCTTTTGCGACCGACCTTGCCTGATGTCCTGGCACATCCTTTTCTGGCTGAACATGCACCAGCACAGCGGATTATTCTTGACGTCAAGCCAACAGTACCCTTCGCAACGCCTTTGGAAAAGGATTGTCTCCATCGAATGCAGAGTGCGGGGGTCAACATAGATGCAGTCATCGAAAGCGTCATTGCACAAAAGTGTGATAACCTTGCCGGATGGTGGGCTCTCCTTCTCGAGAAGGAACAACGCAAGGCCGCGAGGAGAGAAAGGAGACGAAAAGAGAGGGAAATCGAGAACCGCAGTCTACGACGTCTTTCTGCTGCGTCAAGTCGCCTAGAGCGGATCGCACCCACGCTGCATGACGTTGACGAGGACGGAGGCTTGACACGGCAGTTCATCAAATTGGAACATTCGGGATCGCAGGGTCGTGGAAGAAGTAAAAGGAGAAGTGCCCATTACTCGGACTATGTTGTGGATCTTCCCCAGCTGCTGGAGGTTGGCAAGGAACCTGGTGCTGCAAATGCGGACGGCGATCATCCTCCGCCTCCTATCGACAAGGATTCAATCCGCTCTGTATCCACATCCCGCCAGCGACGGCCCATTCCACCACCGAAAGAAGGACTCATACGCAGCGCTCGGTCTAGAGGGTCGACTCTTCATCTCGTTACGACTTCCAATACCCTCGAACCGAATGGCTCGGGCCAGCCACAACAGGATAACGAGACGCATAAGGCGAGGAGGAAGCCCAGTCAGGCACTCATCACGCATTGGAAGAACTGGACGCATTGGTTCATTGAGAATGCAACCAGGCGGAAGAAAGGCCATCAACGACAAACGAGCCGGAGTACCCCAGACCTGCACAAGAAAGAGGGCAGTGCCATCAGCAGCAAGGATGGAAGCTTACGACCTCAAACGAGCAAGTACCCGGCCTCTGGATCACCCAGGATGCAACCTACGGCAGGACTCCCTAAGGGGGTGGTGGCTAACGGCCACGTCAAGGGGCATTCTCAACTCCAGGGTGGAGGTAATGTTCATGAATCGTTGTCCGCTTCTTTGCCGTCACAAAGCAATCCGCCTCCGCGGATAACTACGCAGTCATATAAGCGGCAGTCCCTTTCTCCTTCACCTCTGACTCCAAGATCTACCATTAGGCGGTCGTCAGCCGGGTTACGAGGACGCAAGTCGACATCATCGTCTGTGTCTTCTGTTCGCTCGATACATCACCATCACCATTCTCATTCGAAAGCCTCCTCAACTAGCTCGGCGGCGTCCTTCTCAACATCACTGTCCAAGACGCCGATGCAGCGAGGACAATCCCCGCACCACTCAGTGAAGGTCCTACCGGCGACACCTACAACGGTGTCTTTCCCGTCGAATATCCGCTTGGTTCGCGCCACGCCACCTCCTCTCAGCATGTTCAACGAGGGAATGCCGCCTGGGTCGTCACAGGGGCCAGGGTCTCCCAACCCTTTTGCTTCTGGTGTGCAGTTTGCAAAGCGTAAGAGAAATTTGTTCAAAGGCCCAACACTCAATTTTGTTGGGGTTTCGAATAATGCCCGGAACGCGGGATCTGGGTCACATTCTCGGAGTGCGAGTGCCTCGGGAATGGGGCGTCGATCTGGAGAAGTCACGATCCAAGAAGAAGACGAAGGTGTAAACGAGGAGCAGGAGCAGGAGGAAGAGGATGAGGTTGAAGAGGTGGAGATGTTTAGCCCGGTGATTGGTGCACCTGGGGAGACGATCGAGGAGCAGATCTACGAAGAAGATGAGACCGCACCGACAATAAAGGAGTATTCGCTGGCTGCCCCGAAGGAGGAGCAAGAGGCCGACAGCGATGCCTCAACAATTGCTAATGCTAATATATCAGCACCCGCGGCGGGTGTGGAAAAGACGGCGACCTGAGACGGGGTGTCGTCATGATGGGCTGGCTGAGTTTGGACGAGAAATGGCAAAAGTTCCAACGAATTGACGAAAGAAGGATTCGGATTCTTAACAAGCTGGGACTTTGGGAAGTGGGCATCTTTTATGATTGGGGTTTCTTGAACAATTTCTTCGGCGCCAGACGCTGTGTATATTCTTTTATGTCTTGCTCTGCTTCACCTCGTCCCCTTATGAACGATACAGCACAACTTGATTGCCACCCGTGAATTGAGATGGGAGGTTGTATAGTACTCATGGATACCTACTTTGCGCATATTTTGGTTATTGGAGGATGGAGCCAACATGACTCTGTTCCGTTTGTTTATGAAACGTAGTGATTCCAAAGATGTGGGCACTGCCATTCATTGTAGCGAGTTACATTGTATCCAGATGAACAGTGAGAACTGCCATGCCAAGCCTGGCCCCCATGGCTGTGCCATGCCACTCCCATTCATTCATGCGCTAATAGACGTCAACCCAAGGACACGTACACGTGTCCCGTAAGAATGCAAGACCATACTCCGAACCCAAGGTTTCTCTAGATAACATTGGAAGACAAGCTACATGACGTGGGACTGGCTTCGCCTCCTGGACTTCTTTTCCATGATGGCGCTTCGCTCCTCTCGCAAGGTGACCCAGATCCAGAACCAGGTCAAGGTTTCGATGAACATGAATGTGAAGAACAGGCGGTTCTTGAGCCCGTCGCCGCCCCAGCCAGCGGGGTGGTACGACGGGTTGTGCGAGCTGGGGTGACTGAAGGCGCCGCGCGAGGACGAAGACGAAGTGTAGACGGGGGACGAGGGGCCGAAAAGGAAGACGTAGAGGATGAAGCCGAAGGAGAGGATGAAGCGGAGAGGTGCTGGGGAATAGGTTAGTGTCTGAGCGTCGCAAAGGGTTTCGGATTGAGCGGAAGGCAGAACGGACCTTGGGTGCCCCAGTGGAAGATCATGCAGACCTCGTCGGGCATGGACAGCGAGACGAGATCGCTGAAACCCATGAAGATGAGAATGGCGGCGAGGAAAGCGAGCGGGGCACTCTGGGCTTCGAAGCCTCTTGCGTAGGGCTGCGACAGAAGTTGATTAGCAACGGGGGACTTTTCTTCGCATGGCAATAGGTTGCGCGCAAGCGTAGGAAGGACGTGAACTCACCATGCCCATGCTCTCGCCGAGGATGTAGACGAGGGCCTGGGTGTCGATGGAGGTCGGGTTGGTGAGGAAGAAGTAGGCGATGGTGACGTGGAAGAGCGAGATGGAGGTGATGATGGTTTTGGCGGAGATGAGCGCCATGGCAGCGGTTTGTTTGCGTTGGGTCGTGGCTCAGCTTGGCCTTGAAGGTGGGAGATTGGCGAGGTCGGGATTTTGGCGATCGTGTCGCAAGAAAGAGGAGGAGCAGGAGCAGAAGCAGGAGGAGGATAAATCCGTCTGGTGTGTGTCGTCGTGTCGTCTCGTGAGGCCTCGCGAAAGGAGTAGGAGTGGGTGGGGAGGAGAGACAGACAAGGACAGGCCTAGAAGATTTTGATTGGGTTGAGTCGAAGGAGAGAGAGAGAGAGAGAGAGAGAGAGAGAGAGTGTGTGTGTGTGTGTCTGTCTGTGATAGAAAAAGACAGAAAAAGAAGTGTCACACTTCACATCATAGTTCGTTGTTCTTTTGTGTCTGTCGCAGACTCACAGCTGCAAGTGACCCAGGAAGTGCATCCACTCTACACGTTGCGTTGCGCGTACGTGGATTCGCACAACGGCACGTCACATGGTTCCTGGTCAGGCATCGGGTTTTCGGGCTAGGCTAATCTAATCGAGATGGACCCCTGTGGCTGGAAAAGCTTGTAGTGGAGAGAAGTGTGGCTGGAGCTACCCCACGTTCTATTCGTAGGTACTGTAGGTAGAACAGTCCTTTGTGGACTTGACTTTATCGAGGACCTCTGTTGACTTGGGTGTCAGCACTTAGACATCAACCTCGACAAGCCGTGTTCCTTGCTTTTATTTTATTTTATTTTATTCTGTGTTACTACTTACTTACTCAACTCTTCAAGATTTCTGTCAGAATAGATTGTCTCCAGGCAGTGTAACATGGCAGACAGCACACACTCCAACGACCCTCCTCCGCTGGACAAGGAGCGGCACATCAAGTACTGGCAACGATGCCATAGCACCTTTCTCCCCTCGCCCTACACGGCCTACGACTCCACCCGCCTGACTTTCGCCTGCTTCACCATCTCCGCCCTCGACCTGCTCTCCGCGCCGCTCACCGCGTCCGACCGCGCCGCCATCCGCCGCTGGGTCCTGAGCCTGCAGCATCCCGACGGCGGCTTCTGCGGCAGCTCCACGCACGCGCTGGCCGGCCAGGACGCCGCCAAGGGCACCGCGAACCTGGCCGCGAGCTTCTTCGCCCTGGTCCTTCTGGGTCTGGCCGCTGACGGCGACGCCGAGGAGCGCGCTGCCTTTGCCGGCGTGCAGCGCGCAAAGCTGCTCCGGTGGATGCGCGGGCTTCAGCGCGAGGATGGCAGCTTTGGCCAGAATGTCTGGGATGGCGAGACCGTTGGTGGCAAGGATATGCGGCATAGCTACCTGGCGAGCTGTATTCGCTGGATGTTGAGGGGGGATGTTCACGAGGACGATGAGGCGTGGGTTGAGGATGTGGATGTTGATCAAATGGTCGCGCACATTCGACGGGGACAGGTACGTTGTTCAATCGCTCCTACGATGAGATTATGACCTGACATGGATAGACCTATGACGGAGGCGTCGCAGAGTCCTCACAGCATGAATCTCATGGTACAGACGTTCCCTTCACTGTCATCATCTAACAAGAAACTGATGTCTTGTAGCTGGATACGCGTACTGCGCAATTGGCGCACTCTCTCTCCTTGACCGTCCTCTAGATTCCACCGCATCACCACAAATACAGAACGCTCTAAAGGAAGGCATTCCCAATCGCGAAGGCCTGCTTCAATTTCTGGCCTCACGGCAGTTCCGATACCTCGCGGAGGAGGAAGAGGAGGATGAGGTGGAGGAGAATTTCATCGAGGCTAAGATTGGCGAAGGCGCCCTCGGCCATGTGGGATTCAATGGGCGCTGGAACAAAAAGGCTGATACGTGCTACTGCTGGTGGGTGGGCGGTACGCTTGCGGTATGATTCGATCCCTGCGACACTAAGAAAAACATACACTGACATCATTTTTAAGATGCTTGGGAACGCTTCTATCATCAATGGCCCTCCCTCTCGGCGATACATCCTAGATATTACACAGCACCGCATCGGCGGCTTCTCCAAAGCTGTCGGCGGACCGCCAGACATGTACCACTCGTACCTCGGACTGGCTGCGCTGGCAACCATGGGCGACAACGATCTGAAGGAGTTCGACGTCGGCCTGTGCTGTAGCAAGGAGACGACGCGCAAGATTGAGCGGGCGAGGGCTGGGTTGCTGGAGAGTATACGTGGCGAGAGGAAAGGCTGGAAGGCGGATGGGTTTTGGTGAGGGTTTGCGATGGGAACCACCATGGTGTTAGTTTGTGGGATTGGACCATTGAAGAGCGTACGATCCCATCACTAATAATCTCTCCCAGAATTGAAAAGAATACAAAGCAAGAAGTGTGCTTCTCACTCCTTGAGCACTTCGTACACCTCGTGGTGAATATCCCTCGGATAACCGACATTCAGCCGATCATGACTTCATTCTCGGTTCAGCCACTGCAATCTCAAGAACTCCAACTCAGCATCAACGACCCTCCACGACCCCATCATGACCTCCCAAGAGTCAAAAGAGCCCAAGGCTCCCGAGCCCACCGCGAAGACACCCGCAGAAGCCACATCGGAAGCCGCCACGGACGCCAATTCCGCCGCCTGGTCCGACGAAAAGCGTCGCAAGTTCGAGACGTAAGCTTCCCAACGCCCATATTCCCCGCCGCAGGAACCGCGCGACTGAAAAGCCCCCCGGCAGAAAATCGAAGAGCGAGTACTACGACCCGTGCCAGGAGGCCGCGCAGCGGAGTTACAAGTGCCTGTTCCGCAACGGCGGCGACAAGGCCATGTGCGGCGAATACTTCCAGTAAGGCGCTGCACCTCACACTGGAGGTTTCTTTTGGGTGGTTGCTAATGGCTGCGTAGGGCGTATCGCGATTGCAAGCAGGCATGGGTATGTTGTTGACCGTGCAACTTTGCGTTCGGTTGAGGGACTAATTTGGATGGCAGACTGATGAGCGCAAGAAGAAGAGCGGTTCCTGGTTTTGAAGCGACCGAGACGAGACGAGGCGATATGGAAGAGCCTGATTGAGACCTCACGGTGGCGGCGGAACACGAGCGCATTGCTTCCAGAGCATGCGGAGTACCAATACATTGTACAATAATACATCTACGGCGCAATCGAGCGGGATGGGGGGTTGAATGCATTTGGGATTGGTGAGGACATCTCGAATGTTTGACCTTAGCAAAGGCTGTTTTTTCCATGGCGCACGATAGTATGAGGGAGAGACTCGGTGTGTTACAGTGTTGAGTCGAGAGCTGTGTCCGCGCTACGGTATCAGAGGCCCCCTTACCAGAGCCGGATGTGGTTCTGTAAACGCCCTCTTGGCACAAGTAGATCTTGTCTGCTTTCTTGTCTCTGCCTACAGGTACAATGCATTGTCATTGCTCATGAATGGACTGACCGTCCGTAACTGTTGGAATTGAGCTTGGTAGAGCGGCTTGCAGTATCCCCGTGCCTAGCCGCGCAAGGTTTCCTCCAGTCTAGGCTGAGTTGCGACTAACACGAGGTGACATGTCTTTTCTCTAAGTGTAGGTAGATGTGGCAAACTCGACCATCAATTCCAATAAATTCAACGCAGCGAGTTTCCCCAGTAACATGGTTCGCATCAATGCCACACCTTGAGCTTGTTACAGCCCGGCTAGGCCCCTCTCTGACCTTGATGCCCAATTCATGAAAACCTTCAAAAATGCAAAGATCCTGGAAATTTTCAGGTCTAGGATCTTTTTCTAAACAACCCCCTTCCCCTTCTCAGCGGCAAAGAACCTTACAATTTTGCTTATGCTCGCATCCTTCCTCAGCGACAGCGCCGTATCGGATTTGACCCTCGTTTCGTGCCATTTGATGTACTCTAATCAAGATCATAGACACCAGACAGCACGTCCACCGCTTTTTCGTCATGGCTTCCTGGGCCAAGCTTCCGTGGGAACTTCAAGCCAAGATCTTCGACGAGCTCTACTACGACCCAGGGCGCCGCCCGGAGCAACACGTCCTCGTCAAATGCGCGACCGTCTGCCGTGTTTGGCAGCGCGACCTTGAGCCGCTCAATTCTGAGCGGCTTATTCTCTCGCAGGCAAGCCTACCCGACTTTCAAGCTGCGGGCAGAGGGACGAAACAGTATAGGTTCGAGCATATCAGGTTAATCTGACTGCAGATTTCTCCGCCAAGGTGCTGTTCAAGCTGCTTCACGAGAGCGTCACGTTCATCGAGTGGGTGCGCATCGAAAAGTGGCTTGAAGTCTGTACTAATGAGCGATTGGCCTATGATGAGGGTATGTAGAGATCAATATCTACTTTTGTATCTGGTTGCTGACTACTGACTCTCCCACTAGACTTCGCCAGCGAAACTAGACAAGCTGCTACGCGCCGCATGCCCAGCAGCCATCTTCATGTCCCAGCTGCAGGTCTTGGAGATATGGGAATACGGCGCCGGGTCGGCCGCCATCCTTAAGTACAGGACGAGAAACACCGAGGGAAGCCCCCGCTGATTTTCTGGAGAAGCTCATGGCCGACGCCCTCCATACCTCGGGGTAAGGCGTTTAGAAGCTGGCGTAAGCTGGCGCGGGACCGAGATCCTGAAGGACACAAGCCCGAGGTTCTTACGTACACCCTTGACCTAGTGGCCGACCGGCTGGAGTCACATCTTGGCTTGCTATCACATGTCGAACTACAGGCACATATATTTACCCTATTTCGCTGAATCAAGTCAAGTGGAAGTGCTTCGAGAAGAATAGGCAGGACGACAGGGTTGATTAGGTACTTTAGAAGTTGGAGACTATTGAACAACATTGAAGAATCAGATTTCTTGATGCGATATGGCTTTGATGTACCCCTTGGAGAGGGATTAGCGTAGTACTGAAGAATGTACCACGTTAGAAGAGTCTTTGGAGGTGTGTGTGCCATATTTTGTCGAGCCACCATACTACTTCATTGCAGCAAGCATGAGAAAAATAAAATAGGGTTGGTGTAACACTTGAGGAGTCCCTGGAAAACATTTGTTTTCTTCTCTTGCTTATTTACTACTGATTGCCTCAGGTGTAGGACTAAAATGAGAAACAAGGTGTGAGTCAGGCGTAAAACGAGGTTAACAATGCTAATAATCCTTCTAGAAGCGCTGTTCATTCAAATTGTCGCAATAATTCTAGCCCCCCTTGATGCATCCCTAACTGTTTTTACATCTGTTTATACACTCGTGTTATTGAAGCGCACGTGTGGTGTTCCCTACTTGTATCACCCTGAGTTAGAAGAGAGGTTGATAATGTAGAATGGTGGTAGAGGAGGGCTGGCGGAAGTTTATCTCATGAATCTCGATTTTTTTTCATCTCACATGAGCTTAGCCGGCCAAATGGATGTTGTACTTCGTTGACCTTTGTTGTGCTTTCAACAGATAATCAAAGGGGCAGCTATTTATCATGTACCTCCTCCACGGTCTATCATCACGCCCGCAGCCATCTGGACAAGTAGGCAGTGCTAGTGGATTGACAACAGCCAAATCCAGCGCGGACCTTTTGTATACAGCTTTCGACCTGAAAGCAATTGAATTCTGGAGAAAAAAGAAGACCTCTCGTTCAAGTCTTACTTCCAACAATGCGGGATTTTTTTTCGCCGAGCTGATCGGTATGGGTCAGGGCTCGCTGGCCGACTTCGCGAAGCTAGGTTACGATGCTGGTGCTGTCACAATGACCCCCGAAGAAGCTCTGATCCGCTTCCCACAATTCCAGGAGGCCAACTGGGAAGACGTCAAAGAGGTTCATTCTAACCCGGAAAGCGGCTGGGGTGAGGCATATGAAGCTCTTCTGCCGTTGTTACAGTGGCTTGGAATGCCGGAGTCAAGTTCCTTGAAGCAGCCGTGACGAGCTTGGTCATCAATGAGGACCGTTCGTGTTAGGGTATCCGTATGATTGAAAGGGATAATGTGGAGAAGACTATCCTGGCTCACTACAAGGACGTCCTCGGTGTCGGCCTATATACTGCAAAACTGCTAGCTACTGTAGCTCAGTATGCTCCGAAGTATGCTCCAGAGGAGGAAGACAAGTTTTCCGGAGCCTCTTACCACTTCCTTGAAATATGGAGCACTCGAAGTAAGTTCCTCCTCTAGAGGTAATGGGCTTTGTACTTACACCATTGATGTAGGCGAAGGTATTCTGCCGTTGAATGGATGACTGAAGCTTAACTGCGAGGCCAGCTTCACCAACCACGTTTATGATCAAGGCGTAAAAGAAGGACATATTGGTGCCGTCACCCCTTGAAGAGCAAAGTACTTTTGGTCATGACGTTCCTGAAGGGCTGAAGCAAGAGGTTCAAAATTTTGATGAAAACGCATTTAGTAACTAAATTGCAGGGCCCCGGATTGACTCGTACATGCTGGTGGAGTGTGCTTTACTATCACGGTCTCCGAGATCCTGAGCCCGTTTCTTACCTCGTTTCTTGTAACTACTAGGGATGCAGTGAGCCCCAACCGAGACAGGCTTATCGACTATTATACTTATTGCAAGAACCTTTCCAATTGCCAGGGAAGATTGATTCATCTATGCTTAAAGTTTCTGCCCAACATGGGCAAATCTGTGATCCAGGCAATATTTAGGGAGTTGAATAACCAGAAGATCTTGCTTATGTGGATTGTGGCTCAGTCACTAGCCACAATCCAAAGCCCCGCCAAAGATTCACCCCCACCTTCAATTTGAACCCCTCCAAAGTTCTATTTCGGCCTTACTCCAAAACATTCGTCATTTGTGTACAACCGTCTCCGAGCAAATGAATCGCCAACGGCCCAACCTCAAAAACGGCGTCGACCTCCAGCTGCAGTCGGCCTTTAACGACGGCAACTGGGCTGTGGTCATCCGCCTGGCCGAGAAGCGAGCCCGCGCTCTCAACGACCAGTACTACCAGGTCCGTCAACAGGAAGGCCTCATCTCTTAGATGTTGTGGCAGACTAGATGGCAGACAGACGAGCTGACGAATGAATCGCTGGGTAGATCGTCAAGGTCTGCGCGGAGAGCCAGCTCGATGACCCGGGCGCCAAGTTTGCCGCCGTGGCCGCCATTGCCCAGTTCGTCAAGGACGGCACCGTCGTCAAGGATGTCGACGCCATTGACCTTCTCGAGTGGGCGACGCAGGGCTTGGCCCACGAGGACGACTTCCCTGAGACCTTGGGAGTTCTGAAAGCTCGGCTTGTCAAGGCTGCGCCCAAGGACAAGATCAGCGGCACGCGATGTTTGGAGTCTTGCCTGTTGCACTGGGATCTGGTCAGCGCTCAGCAGGTATGAGATGCTCAGTCTAGTGGACGAGACTACTGCTTATTCGCTCGTTAGATTGCAGCCATTCTGGACAGGTCAATCTCACAGGAAAGGGCTTTCATGTTCTGGAATATTGTCATCACTCACATGCTGGCGGTGTGTTCGTTCGTCTCAGACTGTTTCATTTCTCTCAGGCTGACTCCCAACAGACAAGTTCTCAGTCACCGCCGGAGAAGAAGAAGCTGTATGGCATGCTGGCTCTTAAGCAGATCCAACGCGCCGCACAACTAGCCGAGCAGGTAAACGACTCGTGTCTAAACTATATAGCACCCGTCTCACACTCATTCTTAGACAGAGAGCGCCCAGGGAGAGGCCGCCAAGCCGCAACCGCGAAGCATCCAGACGGAAGAGGAGATCCTCCTCCTTTACGATATTGTCGAGAAACACGGAACCAGCGGCGACTTTGAGAAGCTGATCGCCAGCCCCCTATTCTGCCCACTGGTGCAGTTCCGACAAGGACGAAAGGAGCTGGTCTTGAGAGTCATCGCAAAGCACCGGCGGGAAAGCGATTGGGAAGCCATCTACCAGCTTTGCAAAGATTGCTTGTCAACCACCGATGAAAGTGGCCAGCCCAACCTCTTGGCTTCAGATTGGACCATCTGGCGGCAATTCATTGATGCGGCCGCCCAGATGAAGTCCACCAAGCCTGAGTATGACGCCCAGATCTGCTGGATTACGTTGACTGACCAAATAATAGCACCGAACAAACGGTTCAAGTCCTCCTTCTCACCTTTTTCAAGATTCCCAACCTGCGGCCCATTTACAAGCGAATTATCCACCTGGCTCGCGTATCCGCCGCCTGTAATCTTGCGTCTAACGACGGCGATGATCTCGCCGATGGCGAGCCAGTCTCAATACGACTAAAAGAGCTCATCCACTACGTCAGAGACCAGGGGACCAGTGTCGCCTGCTTTGACGACATTAAGGGCTTTGTTGAGAAATTAAGCGCCCCTGCGATTAAGCACCTAGCACATGAATTCACGCCCCAGTTGGCCAAGGACACAGAGGACAAGATCGACTCGGCGAGAATACACACCCTCGCTCTGAAACTGCAGTACTTTTCCTCAACATGTTCCTCGATGTACGTCACCATACCTGGCGAGAAACCTTTAAGAAAATGCATAGTCTCCGGCTTGGAAGTCGACTCTAACTCCCCTGGACCCTGTTTCGCCACCGTCGCTCAGGGTGCTCTTGAGCTTTACCAGTCCTTAGTAGAGCTTGCGTCTGAGCACCCTGCGGTTGAGGCAGAGATTAAGCCTGAGCTCGCCATTCTCATTGCTCTCTGCAATGTCCAGGCTGCTTTCCCTCCATCAACGGACAGCTCCAACGCCCCAGTTTCACTTTCACCTCTACTACGCGCTACCTTGCTCTTGGAGCACCAACTTCCTCTTACCCCCAAACATGGCATCATTTCTCTGCTCCTTGTCCAGCTACACCTCCTTCTTGGCGCGGCCCCAAGAGCACGCGAGATCTGGGAAACCCTCGGTGTGAAGCGTACTATTATGGACTCCCTCGGCCCGATATTCTACGACCGTCTTTCTACAATCTCACCCGCGATTATCTCGCCTAACGACAACGAGGGTTGGGAGCTAATGGAGCTACTTCATACTCACTACAGCGTCTCGTTGAAGCTTCGAATGCCTAGGCGGCTGATTGACGCCTTCGAGTCAAACAGCTACGGTAGTGTGATTGATATTCCTCGGTATATGGAGAGGCTTAGATGGAGCTGCACCCGGGCGATGAGCCTTGTGGAAGAAACCAGGACGGAGAGGCTTCTCGGACAACATTTCGCGTCAGTGCTGCAGGATGATCGGTTCAGTACGCTACCACTCCATACCAGTTTTGTGTTTTTGCTGACAGAAGTACCAGTCGACGTGACCGACGATTCCGAACTGAATGAGGTTATTGACTATGGCTCGTTTCCTTCCTGGGACTGCAGCTCTCGGCCCACTGTCTATTCTCGCCTCCGAGTTGGCCCATCATCTACGGTATGTCCCTCGTGATCCACGGGTTTAAAATCATAGCTAATGCATTTATAGAACCGTCGAGCCCATCTGTCTCTCTTGTCCGAAGCATTCCATGAGGTCTTGACGTACAAGCCCCCGGCAGTTTACAAGGCGTCAGCGGCTGCTGCTATTCCGGAGCAGACCTTCATCATCGAGATGATAAACCAACTGAGCAATTCATTTACCAAATTCCTCGACGGCCCGAAGTCGGACCTGACGCAGGCAGAGGCAATCTACTTTGAAGTCATCAGCTTGTTAAGCACCCTGATTCCTTTCACAGTTGGCATCGGCCGACCAACCACCATTCCCGACATATTCACCCAGATCGTGGATGGTGTGAAGGCTGGCATTGAGACTCTTGGCTCCGGAGCTTCACTACAAATGAATTCTGGAATTGAGGGTCAAATCGCTATGCTCAGCTCAATGCACGGCGTTGCAGTATTTCGGGACGCAGCGGACGCGGTCAAGCAGGTAGCTCAGTGGATCCTGACTTTTGGCGAACGCCAAAAGGAGCGCGATCGGTCTGGGAACAGTAACCTCCCCAAAGACGTCATTGCACAGATGAAAGCCTTGCTCGTAGTTGCGGAGGAGGCGCTTAGCGATGGCAAAGACACTATCAAAAAGCTGAAGGAGAAGGTTTCGGGACGGGACTTTGAACCTACAGCTCGGCAGTGGATCTTTGAAGATGGTGACGAGATCCGAGCTGTGGTGGGGGACGGTGCGTTGACTATGCTTGTGAAGGGTTGGGAGGCGAACATTAAAGGATGGAGCGAGGTAAAATGGAGTTAGACGGTCGAGATATCGCTGCTTGGTAGCATCAATCGACACTTCGATAGTTGCAAGAATCATATCTGGACATTTAGAGATGCGACTGCTTTGCATTTAAAAACCAATTCCTTCCTGTATCGGAGAGGATGTTGAGTGAATATATCTGTTAGCAAGTCTTTTTAGACAAAACAGTATCACAATGTTCGGTTTAACCAACCACTAATTGATGGGTGCTGTGGTTGTGAGGGTCGGAAGGCAGAAGACTGCGTGCGGTTTCTTGATATAAATAAATATGCTCTGGTCCAAGAGCAGTTCTACTGCACGCCAGCCGATCTACAGTCTATTTGAAAGATACAGAGAGCATAGTGATTAGTCGATGCTCTTACAGTATCCTCTGGATTTGTTTCCTTCCATGATCTTCAGCCGAGGTGCACACCGCCCTGAGTGACTTCAGCTCACCTCGAATTAATTAATACCAGATGAGGATAGCTTCAGGGGAGTGTGGGTCTGTTTGTTGGCGGTTGATAGAACTATCGACGACTCAATTCACTAGGCCGCTCATCTCAACTGCACCAGAGGCTAGGTCTCGTATTTCACATTTTCCGTGGCGCTACGTTGACTGAACAAAAAAACAGGTTTTTATGTGTCTGGTATCTTGCGTATTATGTATGCATTTAAACCCCCATCCAAAACGAGTCGGAGGTCCGTCGAGGCTGATTAACCGTATGCAATGTCATTCCCGCAGTTGATGGGCAACCAGTCCACAGAGAGGTCGTAGCTGTCCTACTCAAAATCGTTGTTGTGCTGCCACCGAGGGTGCCTTTCTCCCCCCCATCACGGACACCGCTCAAGATTTGGCAGGAGGGTTGTTTCTGGTAGTAGTAGAGGTCGGTTTGCCGCGGCCGACAGCGCCATTGGTGGTGGTGGTGGCGGTGAAGTCGCGGGGGACGGTGATGGCGGCGACGGCCGTGCCCGTGAAGAAGAGGGTGGTGAAGAAGACCTTGGAGAAGAACATGATGGCTTTTGTTTTTGTTTATGTGGGTTGTGGTAGAAAGATGGAGTGTGAGGATTGTCCGCAACTTGCAGCATGACTTCGAGGCGAGGCTCCTTTTTATAGGTTACCTGGCCGTCCAGATCATCGACCAAGCGCGGGTGGCTTGAGGGGATGCGGCGGCCCTAGCGCAGTGGCTAGCTAATCTATTAAGCTTTATGAAGTACGTCGGTAGTGAAGAAATGGAGCACGCCTTTTGTCGATACGAAGAAATGTGCTGTCGCCATCGAGGCAATTCACGAGACGTAGATCCGTATTGTAGACGGAACCATAGTTCCGGACGCTTCACGGATCAACGACAGACGAATGAATGTGGATACTGAAACTATCTAATGCAAGACTGGATATGTCCAGTAATAAGGTGTCTACTTGTACACCTTTAACCATTCGAAAGGCTCTTAGCTTTAGTGCGCTACCTGAAGGCCAACACAACGATCACATGCGAGTATTGTGCCATGGCTGATACCAACGCCTTCCTTCCGGGTATTAACATCAGCTTCGCCAACAGATGGCTGGATGTTGGAATCATGTGGGCTTACTACGTTCTCAACATTGCAGTTGCTGTGGGTCCGTATTGGCTTGTTCGTGTCTGCTTGGGTGGAAATGGTGTATACCGGGGTTGATCAACTGCCCCTCTATGGCATCCCGTACGTCTATCAGCTTTTTGCCAGGGGTGGATCAATGGCTTATACTTTTCCAATTCATCGCCGTATTTATGGCATAGAGTAGAAAGAGAACAACACATAGGGGCTATTTTTAGACACGTACCAAATAGCGAAACTCGGATTTCCAAGAGCTACCCCCTAAAAGCTGGGCGCAGCTCACTGTCCATAATTAATTACCTAAATTAGTTTGAAAGCTTATCAGGTGCATTCGTTTTATACGAGATATTTTACTTTTCAGAAAGTTTGAGGTGAAACTATCCTGGGGTGGTAGGTAAGAATTGACGCGGTGGGATGAACCTTATGCCCTAATCGGCTCGAAGGCAACCGTCGACTGCAGGGATAAAAAAGTAACATTGAAAATGCATACGAAGGTATCAGGCATAATAAGTTTTGTTAGTTCGCCTCACCAGATTTTTGTCACAACAGGGGCCGTGGGAGGTCTCTAAAAAACGGGGGAGCTGGAATTATATTATTCCTTACTCGATATGAGAGAGAAATGTGTGATGGCTGTAAGGTAAAGTCGTTTATTTAATCAGACTGTGAGGCAACGGAGATACAAGAACATCTGCCTAGTTACTTTAGAGACCAATAACTACCCCGTATCGTGCCTTGTGACACTACCTAAATTCTTCAGAGTTTAATTCTTTAGGGTCTCAGTTTCCTATATTAGCTGAGGCTTGACTGTCAGGGAAGAGAGTACCTGCCGCACAGCCGCATGATACACAGGTTGCCGAGTCCATTGGATTCGGGGGCTTTTCAGCACACGCAGGGTTGAGGCAGATCCAGCCGGCGACTATAGAGACCATCGTGGCGAGTGATACTTTTTTTTTGTTTTGTTTTTTTTGTTTTTGGCGAGCAGAGAGGTTTAGTTGTCCTAAGTGAGGATGTGACCGTGAGTTGACAGATCGTGGCAGTTGGTCCGTAGCTTGGGTTCGGGGTGTTGTGCTTAATAGGCAAGTAATTGTTGGGGTGGCGAAATTGTAAAAGGTTTAAAGAAATGATTTAGGGTGCAACACAGATTTCCCATGTATTTATACTTAGATGTCTGAAAAGATCAAGAAATGGTGTTCAGATACCATGTGTAGCGACGCCATGTTACGCAACACAACCCGACATGAGCAGAGTTTGCGAGAAGCGTGTTCAGTAAACTACCTAGAGCTCGGGAAGAACGGGCGTTGAAAAATTGCCATCCACATAAGTATGTTGTTTTGTTCTTAAGAACAAAAGCCACATAGATAATTCCCCAGCTCTTTCAACTATCGGAAGATTGTTCTTAAATCAGCTCATTGACTAGGCTCAAGTGAAGCCTCAGTAAGCGTAAATATGTGTGAGTCTAAGTTCACTAACTCCCACTCAGAATGCTGGAGGCGTAGTCGCTCCTGCTCTTGTTAAGGACTTCTGGTCCATCTGGTCCAGTCTCACACGATACCAAATCAGATCTTGAATGAAGTAAATGCTTCCGGATATTATGTAGCTCTGATTTATTTATTTTAAAACGAAATATAATCACATCTTATACTTGGCAGTCATAATTGTTCCCTACATATGTAACCATCTTCTTTATCTGATCTGTTTCCCTTGCAACAGCTCGGCCACTTTCCCCAGCAGTGACAGCACCTCCTATTTACGGGTAAGTAATGCCAAAAACCGGCGACTCAGACTCATCCCAATCGCTCTCCTCACTCTCGTCGCCAAAGATGCGCAGAGCCCGATATTTGATCTTGTATTGACCCGCCGGCGCAAAGCCTCCGCCTTCGAGCTCGCCCGCCCACCATATTCCGTTCACGCCCATTGGGTTCCACAACACCGGGAAGCCCAGAGGCTGGCCGATGCTCTTGGATGACGAATTAGATGCTGAAACCGGTACGATTTCTCCGTGAAGCGTGGCCGAGCCGAGCGCGAAGAACCACGTCAGCGACGGAAAAACACCGACTGAGCTGTCCGCCGTGCCAGGGGCGGGTAGTGGGAAGGTGGTGTTAGCCGGGACCGGATTGTGGCTCTTGTCAGTGGATTTGCTGATCCAGGCGTCCTCGGGACCTAGAACGACGGAATCGCGAAGAGATCCTGCAAGGCCTTGGTAAGGCAGCGACAGCGAGCTGCCGTCCGATCCGTTGATGGCAATGTATCCAGACCAAAGAGGCAGCCGCTCTGCGTCTAGACCTGCAGGGGGAGTAGGCATAACCTCAATAGCGACGCTACCGCCAGCCTCGACCGTCACCTTGGTCTCGCTGAAGCCAAGGCTAGCTCCATCGTCGGCGAACTCGTTGGGGAATTTATCAGGGTAGATTTTGCCCTTGATCAGCGTGTATGTGCTCTTGGTAGGAACGTGTGAAATGGCAAAGTCAACGTCTTCGCTACCCGTGTTGCGCAGGGTAAAGTTGAGCACCTTGGCGAAGTGATCCGTATCATTGAATGAGAGGCTGGAGGGGCTCAGAAGGATCTTGGCATAGGCCGCGTCATATGCTTGCACAAAGCCAGCTCCCTGTTGGGGAACGGGGGCAAGGAAATCGGAGAAACCATTGCCATCGTTGAATAGCTGCGGGTTTGCGGTGGCAGATAGAAGTTGTTCAATAAGCTCCGGATCGAGTGTACCGCGCACCTCAGAAATGAGCGCAAAGATGCCAGCAACCATGGGGCACGCCATCGACGTGCCGGAAAGGACGGCGTAGCTGCCCTTGGCGGTAGGGTAAGTCGAAAGAATGCTTCCGCCCGGGGCTCCAAACTGAGGCTTGACATCGAGTTCCCATGTAGGGCCCCAGGAGCTGAAGGTACTGACAGCACCACCCGTGAGGTCATTCTTGTCTTGCTCAAGGAAGACCGTGCCGTCTGATCCGTCTGTCATCTCGAGGGTAACCGTGGAACCCTCCTTGAGCAGCGAAATCCACTTCTCTCCTACCCTTGGCGCCACCATGGCAGCCGACACGATTCCGCTGGCAGCCGAAACATCGATCTCGGTCGTGCCGCCGACGTTGTTGTACACAATGATGTATTTGGCACCGGCGTCAGCCGCATTCTGAGCCTTCTGTGTAAAGGTACAGTTTCCACGGCGAACCAACACGATGTAGCCGCTGAGATCGGGCGTGTCCGCCGGATACGCGTCACAGCCTCCAGTCGTAGTCGTAGGGTCGAGGCTAGGTGCCCAGAGTGGGAGCGTCACATTTGCCCAGTGGGCGGGAGTTCCGGCGGTGGAGCCGAACTCGATCTCGGTGTCACTGCCGTTGACAGTGTAGTGGGAGGTGTTAAGCAGCGACATGAACCGGCTGTTGTCGAAAGAGGCGATCGAGGCCACCCCTTTCCCGTCGCTTGCAGAGCTGGCGTAGAATATGCCGACATCTCCCGAGTTTCCAGCCGATATGGTGCAAGGCACGCCCTGCTCGACAATGCGTGAAACTGTCACAGCCCAGGGCTCCTCAGACCAGCCGCTAGAGGCGCCGATAGAGGCGGTGATGATATCAGCGCCGTCCTCGAAGGCCTTGTTGAAGGCAGCGATGAGCACGTCGGTACCAGCCTGTCCCGCACAGCCAAAGACCCGGTATCCGCCAAGGGTGACACCAGGAGCAACACCGGTGAAACCCATGGAGTTCTGCTGTGCGGCGATGATACCGGCGACGTGAGTGCCATGTCCCGCGCAGTCCATTGGGTCATCGTCGGGATGCACGTCGTTGGAGCCATTGTAGCTGTCTCCCACCAAGTCGGTGCCGAAGGAGACCAGGCAGTCAGGGCCAAAGCAGCCTCCCAGAGCCGGGTGCTTGTAGTCAATCTGGAAACCTGTCAGTCGAGCAGTTCCAAGGCAGGCAGCTCAAGGCTTCATCGACTTACACCACTGTCGATGATTGCAAGCTTGACTCCCTTTCCGGTAATGCCCTTGGCTCGCAGCTTGTCGACCTGGGTCATGACGTGGGGCGCGAAGGTGTCCTCGGTCGACTCGTTGCTGGCCCTCTTACTTATGGAATGCTTCAACCCAGGTGTGCCTGTCCACTCGATCCGCGGCTTCGGAATGCCGTATACTTGGACTGGCCACATGTTCTTGATGGCGGGCAACGAAGCCAAGCTGGCTGCCACATCACCCGCCTTCTTGACATCATTGAACTGGATTGAAACGCCCTTGAATAGCTTGTAGTCGAACTCTACGCGCGTTGTGGTGTCGTGAGCGGCTGCCTCCGTGTTGAAGTGCGACGAATCCTGCGCAATGGTTAGGTTGTTTCCTCCAGGGACGGCAAGACTGGGTACAAAACACCAGCAGGTGAAACACTCACAGCGCCATCCTCAAACTCGAAGATGTAGGCACCTGGCAGCCCAGTGGCCGTCTTCGTATCGCTAATCTTGTCGAGCTGCACCGCACCACATGCCCCGACGAAGAGCCACGTGAGCAGGTTGGGGCGCACCATAATGAATGAATGAATGAATGACACAGTCCAACCTTTAAATATTGCAAGTGAGTGACTGAAAGCAGAAAGTGCTAAGGAATGTTGATGCTCTTGGCATTGAACGGCGTAAGAGGGTCGATACTACGTTATATACAACAAATGCTGCGTACAACATATTAAGGATTCGAGGGGGCACATGGCATGATCCGGCTGCAAAGAGTCCAAGCTGTTGGTCAACGTACCCGGACTATCTCTGTCTTGGCCAGTGTCGACTGCTAAATTGCATTTCGCCGGAACAAAAGTGCTCTCGATGTGGAAAAGATTGCTTTGTCTGTTCCGCGAGCCGCCAATGGAAAGCGTGCCATCGTAGAGACCCCAATGGCATAAGTTCCCCTTGCAGAAGTTCCCGATACAAAAGTTGCTGTTGCCGAGGATCTTGCAGAGGTTCCTGTAATTACAGATTGGATCCTGTTGAGTCCGTCCCTTATCAACGCTTTGATACTATGTACACTAACCTACCTCATTGCGTTAGCGTCTCCCCTGCCCATCCATCGCTACATAGTATGCCTCGTTAACGTCACAGCCGATCTGTTCATAGCGGCTGCAATAAGAGAAAGCCGGGGTTGAGAGCCAGTTATAGTGTGCTTGGCGTCGGCTTGTGATGCCGAACCCCCTGGACAAGCCTAGGACAAGGGTCAATGTGCATAGGGGCGCGCATCAGATCCACAGGAACACCACGACAGCACAGATGGGGATCGAAAGTAGCCATCGCTGCCGCTGCGTGGCAGGAGATACGGATGTCTGAATCCTCGGGTTAAACCTCAAGGATCTAAGAAACCTTTCTCGAGGGACTTTTTTTAGTTTACTAAATATGGACGTGCTCCGTAATTCTAGGGGGTTTCATCGGACAACCCCTAGTCGTGGTCCCCTGGTCATCCAGTGGGTCACCTCGAAGGACTACAAAAGGCCCTAGTCAATCCATATCTGGCATATCATCACCAAACTCCCTGAAACCGCGAAATAGTATTTCCGTTACTAGGGTGCTCTTTCCATTGTGGGGTCTACGCGATAATAACAGTCTTCTCTTCAGTTCTTTATTAGTAGTTCAACTTCTCCATCTAGGACCATACTGTGCTGAGATCTGAAGGATCCCATAACGTACCTGACTACTTTCGACTTGACAATAGTGCCACGTTTCATATGCTTTTAACTATACACGGCCGCAAGAGGAGCAACCTGGTAGGGTTTGGCTCGGTTTGGTCAATAATCTCCAATTTCAGTTTTGTGCTCGACCTCTTCTCTTTATTTAAGTTATCCCGGGACAACTTAGTGCCCAGACTCACACTCTAAAGCTGTGGCTTGGTCTCTTGAGGTGATTCAAGGTCACGACGTAGATGAAGACCCCTAGTGAGCCCGACTTTCGAGAACTGAGAAATCTCGGTTGGCCAGTCATTGTCACGAAGTAATCTACGGTAAGCCGTATTAAGACAAAAAGGGTTACACCCCAGAAGGCAATTGAGACTTATATTCAACAAGCCGGATCGATACCTATGATCGGGGAGCCTCTGTTCGACTGGCATCGGTAAAACAAAGGAAAGGATATTTGAAATGTCATGGTGAAATGTTGGTTACTCATTGATAGAAGCACTTGATGAAAATTACATTCTCCGTGTATAGTGCTGGATTAGTGGAATATTGAGATAATCTGGAGAGCTCAGCCAGACGTTTGTTACATCATCCTCGACGCTTCACCATGCTATCCTTGTGCACACCAGGAGCCGGGTTGATCGGCTACTAAACATTTCGCAGCGTGTTCAAGAATGCACTTGAACGTGTAAGCAGACCGTCTGATGAGAACCTAATTGAGTAGTGTCTATGTCGTAAGTCCCAAGCCACGAACAGAGGCTCAAACCACATTGCCAAGAATTTGAGTATGCTAGAAAAGAACGACAACAATGACTCGAACCCAACATAATGAGACAGTGTTGGCAACGATAGTTAATGCTGAACATTCGTTCACAAGGTAGTGGTCTCGGACTATTCAGAGTGGTAGAAAAGGCATGTATCATGGTATGGTCTTGAAGATTACGATAAAACACATGCTGAACTTGAGAAGTTGGAAATATTCCGTTCTTTTGCTTGCCTAAGAGAAGCATACCTCAGCTCTTTTAGCTCCACGTTCCACCGGGACAACCCCGACCACACTGTGTTCAGGGTAGCTGTGTACCACGAATTCGGGGTTCGAATCGAGAATTCAAGAAAAGGCTTGGACAGAATACACGCCAGTTGCTACATTTAGAGTCAGGTTGGCGAATTAGTTGATATTCAGGTTACTGTATTCAACCATAGCCGTACAAATGATTAAACCTTTCTTAGGTGTTAGAGCAGCTCAAAGTCAGTGGTAAACAATTGAACATTTAAGCGTTATTTTATACTTAAAGGACTATGTGGATTGGCATAGGGATGTCATCAAGTCAACCTTTGATGAAACCATTGATGCATGGAGAGAAAAGAAAGAAAGGAACGAGCAGAGCTCGCTTACAGCCTTCACATCTATGCACCTTGAACTAAGACAGCCTAGAAGAATGACCAGTGGAATAATAGCTTGTTAAATAATACTATGAATTAATCTCAGCTACCCGCAAATCATCCCTGGACTGTGCAACGGTATCTTCATGTTCGTTAAGGACAAGTGTTGTACACATCCATCGCTCATCATACGCCCATGGACAACTTCTGAAAATGGGATTTCCGTGAAGGCAATATTGTAGAATGATCAACACAATTGTCTGGAAGTCGCAGGGTGCGCGGGTGAAACAGCTTGGGTCTTTTCTTTTTACAACTTGGAGTTTGAGAAAGAAATGCCGTCAATTTATTATCATACTCTTAGGCTGGCAATTCTATTGTTTTTTTTTTGTAAAACACTGAGCTTCGCTAAAGCAGTGTTAATAAGTTTATGCTCACAAGAATGAACAGGAGATCGAGGTTGAAGGTTGGGCAGATGTAGTCTAAATGCCGTTTCACCTCCAAAAGCCTTCAATCAAAGAATCACTCAGCTTGGCCCAGATTTTAAGCATTTGCCGAAAATAAATGCCGTTGATACGAATGGCGTGGACGGATAGACGGATATAACAGCTAGGAGCCAGGAAATTGACATCATTATCCACTTGGTGCTTGGGCTAGGAGATATCCAGCGACAAATGACGTGATATCTCGGTCTGAGCTGATATAACTAAACTGACCTTGAGCAATAGTAAATCCGACGTAGCCGAATCATGAATCGTTTGGAAGTGGGTAATTGCCTCAACATTGTCCGTTGCTGCCGATATTGCACCAACACGAGATAACTATCAACACCGGAGTCTCCGGAAGCCCAAGTTGTGGGTCGGTCAAGTGGTACGATCGCCCGCCCGTGTTGGCGTCGTGTTAGTTGTTTAGACGGATCATTGATAACCGTCACCTGAGGCTCCAAAGGTTCCCACAATATCTACACTATTTAAAGGCCATGAAGTGAAGTGTCGTTTGGAATGATTGTTGATGATTATCTACCTATTCCAAATTCCAAACATCATCCAAAATGCAGCTCCCTTCTTATCAAGTCAACACACCCCTCGACCCGTCGTTCGACAAAGACATCAAAGACACTCACCTAATTTACGACTACGACGCCCGCGATGCTGAGGGAAACCCAGAGAAATGGCGCTACGAAATCTGGTTCTTCTCGCACGACCGAGTCGTCTACGCTATTCACGGTGGCCCCATGGCCGGTCGCATCAACTACCAAACTGCCGCGTACCAGTGCGTTCGGGCAGGAGAGTTGTGGCAAATCAGCTGGCTAGAAGAGACGGGAACTGTTGTTTCGCTGGTCTACGACATTACGAAAGGAACGATTAGTGGGCTTCTGAGTTTCTCGAAGGGGCATTGGGAGAATCCCGTTGATGCCCACGGCGATAAGAGAAAGCCAGCAGACTTTGACCGATGGCGAGCTCTGGCAACGCACGGAAAGCAGACTGACCGATTCATGTTGGTTGAGCAGGCGCAGATTCTTGAAACTTTCAAGGGGAAGGGAGGCTTGGAACCAATTGAACCCGACGCCATCACACTATAGTCTTTCGCATTCCTGCTTTTTTACCCTAGATTTGATCAAGCAAGGTGTTTTTGTTTAGCACCTATCGCAATCCGGCAATTACACATATCTATATCGTCCTTTCTGTGTGTGAATCTCAAGTCCCATTTTAATTACTACCGCAACAGCCACATTAAGACTTACTATAAACCTCTGTTTTCAAACATCTTTTGCTTAGTTAATACGATCATCTCTGCAAGAACAAGCCTCGTGACAAACAATTCAGCAGATGTATTCTCTCTATGTCGTGGTGATACTCATGTTTGGTTAAACTAGATACCTGTGAGACTGAGTCACAGACGAGTGAAGCTCGGGGGATCTGCATACGCGGCAACCGGCAGTTCCTTCGGTAAGTGACTATTCTGTGACAAAACTCAAATGGTCTGTTAGTCAGCACCTAGACTCTGGAGTCATTGAGTACCTATCTAACTTAACTCACCCCGCACTGAATGAACCTCATTCAAACATCTCCAAACCAGCTCTACACCAACGCGCCTTTGCCTAATCCATATCGCGCGATGCCTTCACCATTCATACTACCCGAGGGAGGTCGGACTCTGGTCTACAGTATTATCGGAGATCATGAAATAAAGCTTGACTACTACTTACCCCCCAAAGCAAATGGGGTCTTGCCCACTATCATTTACTATCATGGTGGAGGTATGACGGCTGGTTCTCGACGGGATGGACAGTTCCCGCGCTGGTTGTATGGTAAGCTTCCAACAATCTAGCCATGATCTAATAGCCACCCTAACTTGCAAAGATTACTGCCAAGAGAGGGGCTACATCTTTATTTCAGCAGACTATCGGCTCTGCCATCCGTGCACGGCGCTGGACCAAATCGATGATGCCAAGGCCCTTTTCAAGTTTCTCGCGGGTCAGGAGTTTACGAAGGCACTTCCGGAATCTGTTTCAGTCGACACGACCCGAATAGTCGTAACAGGATTTTCTGCCGGCGCATACTCGGCTCGCGCAGCATGTGTCTATGCTGAGCCCAAGCCAGCTGCTCTCTTGACGGGTTTTGGAACTGGTGGTAATTGGCTCCTGGATCACTGGACTAGAGGTCGACCCCCTACGAGTATCGCCAAGTTTGCCGATCTCGACCGCGTTCCCGAGATCCTCGCCGACAAGACGGTAGTCAGCGATGACTTTGTGGAAGGAAAAATGGGCACAGGTCGCTTTGCACTGACCGTTCGCTGGGAATTGGACGGAACATTTCTTGATGGAAACCTGGGTCGCCCTGGCTTAGGCGCTCAGCTCAACGCGCTGGAGTACCCGCAAAGAGCCGCGGCGCTTCCTGAAGAGGTCAAGCCGGCTTTTCTACAGCTCTTTGTGGCCAAGGATTATCCCCCGTCCGTTTTTGTCCACGGTACGGCCGATGAGGTCGTGCTTGCACAGGAAAGCGTGTATCACCACGAGCAATTAAAGGAACTCGGTGTGCCTACGGAGCTGTTTCTTGTAGAGAACGGACCTCATGGACTTCACGAATTTGGTTCAGTTGAGTCTTACACTAAGGCTCTTGGATTTGTCGACAAGGTTTTGTCATTTAAGCAGGTTCTATGAGCTTTTGAGCAGGACGAGATAGGGCTCGAAGTACCACCTTCTGAAGAAATAGTACAGCGAATGTAGTCTAAGCTTATTAAGACGAGGCTTTCATACCAAGAGCCTTTGTTTGACACCACTAATCGTTGAAATGCAAAGGATAGAGCTACGTGTCAAGGCCTTCCTTATCAGACAATTGATATGGGGCATACGTAAATAAAAGCTACCTACTAAAGACATTTCTGTAGATGTCTAACATGGCATCTCTGCGTGAAGGCTCTTTTGAGAGAAGGCTGGCTAAAGCCATCTATGACATTAGCATCACGGAGATGCTTGGGTTAAACAAAGAGAAAAGAGGCCTTCATGTTGCCACGTGCGAGATACTCGAGGGTCCGCTTGTTAGTAGTAATTACTAGACGTGAGCAGGGCTTTTGCCTGTACGTTAATTAGTTGCTTATCACGGCAAGATCATCGTCAAGGATTGTGCCCTCATTTCCTCCTCTAAAAACAGAGATCACACAGATCACAAGTAATTCTTAGTTCAGGTTTGTTTTTCTTTCACTGCCTACTGTAGCAAAGAAGTAATTGGGATGCTAGGTCAATCTAAAATGAATGTTCCCTTACTTTCTCCCACCCTTCATCAACCTCGGACCTCGTGATCTTTCATCATTTATGACAGATGCGACGTGGTTTGTAAGCGCGGTCTCTTCATCTAGTGAGTCTGCTCGACTGTCCTTTGAGATGTTCATCGAGACTCGGGGCACGCTTTGCTCTCACTGCTAGGACTAGCCTAGTGGATTGACTGTTCCAATGACTAGGCGACGATGGACTTAATCCTCTAAGCGGTCATGACATAAAGACCAGATGGCTCACTGAGCTTAATTCGATAATCCAATGGGACTTCTTGAAGTAATCTTCTGTAGCCTTCATCGCTTCAGTTTATATGATCTCAACAGGTGGCACTAACAACGAGGGAGAGTTTTGTCATCATGCCAAGATCCCGCGAAGCCCAGAACCTCTGCACGAATACGACTTGGTCATTAATGTAGATATGAGGGCTCAGATTATTAAATCTGAAATGCTCACTGTCAGATTCTCCATTAAAATGGTTGATATGTGAGAGACTTTGTCCTGGTAGCCCACCCTGAAACCGCAAATATAGGCATGTGGTGCTGAACAGGAGGCGACTAGGCATTTGTTGAGCTACACTATATCCTATACAATTGAGAGATGCACCGATAACTCATCACTTTTAGCATAATGGACAATCTCTCTAGACAAAACTTAAAGCATCATGCCCTAAAATGGGATCGTGAAGAAAGTTGAGCAACCTGGACCTTTCTCGATGCTTGAACGTCCCTAACGTACTCCTCTTCTCTTTGACTACGCACTACATGAATCAACAGCCCTGAATTTCCATTAAACTGCGAATAACAGCAGAATTTGACTATAGTTTCCAATTTGTATTGATCTTGTGGTACAAAATCACAACGCGGCTGAAACCGTAATACACGATCAGGCCTTTCTAAGCTGCCTAGCTCCACTTGGAGTCCAAATGACCATCGGATTCATCGCGCATCCTAGTATCATTTCAAGGTCCCTAGAATAAGGTCCGCAGCATGCATGTCTCAGGAATTTCCATCAGCATCTAGGTTTAGACCTCTGAGATGAATTTGTTGGGATTGAACTCTGTCAATCCTCGCAAGCCAATGCTAACGTCATTGCTCTCCGGATTATGGACTTGTGAGTGATACCTAGTGAGTCATAACAACCCCTCCCCGTTATCACCCGCAGTGGACGTTACTTACTTCTTTCCAACTCTGTCGTGCTCTTTGATCTTCCGCGACGTCTTCAAACACGATCAAAATGTCAACGCCAGCCAAGGAGCATGTCGCTCTAGACTCTGTAGGAAATATGACATTGAAAACGGTGTCTCCGTACTAACTAGTAGTCCAGATCTGGCCCTATATTCACCGGACCGGCCAAGATCCACGCCCGGTTGTTTTGATGATTTGTGGCATCTCAGGTAACGGGACTAACGCAGTTGAACGATCGATTGGCTCTAAGATCGCAAAGCAAAGATCTATCCGCTAACCTCTCAATTTGTAGGCTCCGGAAAGTCAACCCTTGCCAAAGCCGTGGTCACCCAGTTACCGAGCTTCACGAGACTGTCCATCGATCCCCTGATATATGAATCACATGGTCTCTACGCTATTGACTATCCCGCAGATCGGTACTCTGCTTACCAAGCGGAGGCAAAATACCTTCTCGTAACTAAGCTGGTACGTGTGCTACAAGAAAAGCAGCAAGACGTGGTACTGGATCTCTCCTTCTGGAACAAAGAGTACCGGGACGAGTTTAAGAGCCTCGTGGAGGAAAACGGTGGACGATGGGTTCTTGTCTTTCTTGACGCTGATCGTAAGGTTCTTTGGAGGTGCATAGAGCAGCGGAGGGCTCAAAGGGATGCTCTAGATGTGACCAATGAAGGTCGAGGTGGGGACTCAGCGTTTAATGTTGACGAAGAGACTTTCAACACGTACTGGGAGGGATTTGAAAGACCAGAGGAGGAAGGGGAAATTACTATTGAGGTTGTGTGAACTTAAACGACTTGAGTTCTTTCTTCCGAGTGGTTGAGTGCGAACTGGTGCATGAAATCACGATAGGACTGAGTCTAGCGTAGGCTCACTGTACCTGATGTGGGTTCTCTGCTCTTTCGGAGGTGCTGGTTGAACAGGAGATTAATTATAAGATTATACACCTGAGTTCCTACTTCAACCTTATCTAGTCTTTTCGGATTTCAAATTCATATTCAAGGATGGCTGAGGTTAGATTTTCATAAAATAATGGGGGCGGTTGTAGGTAGTTTCGAGTGGAATATCCCCAGTAAAAGGTGTCTAACAATCTCCTTAGCAGTCAAAGAGCCTATACGATCAGACTGTCCTTGACTCTAGTCCGTTCATCAAGGATGATTCCTTGGATAATTTTGCTGTCTTCTTCGACCCTTCCCATTTCCATTAGTTCCTAGAGGGTAATATTTCTAGAGCCCGGAAGGCCTCCAATTTCACCACAGGGCTCTCAAACGAAGATGATGAGTGAACGCATTATATTCACCATCAAATCGCAACGGTAACCAATTATGAAGTCGTTCAGTCGGGGTTCAATGTTTCCGCATTCGGCATAAGCCGGGCATGTGCCAAACACCAAAAGTGCCGGCATTATCACGAATAATTAACATGAGGTGAAGGAAACCAGCCAAATATCCGAATTTACTTAGACAAGGCTTACCACAGACAAAGCATTCAATTAGGGTCTGGGATGAGGGAGTCGTTGCAAGGAGGGCAGAATACCACAACTTAGAAGCGTGTAGAAGACGATTTCGACGCAAGTTCTACTCTTTCAATCTGCCAACAAAGTGGCAGTAACTTTGCCACTCTAGGGTGTTCAATAATTCCAACAATTAATGGGCAAAGGCATCACACCGAAGGGCGAAGTAAGACAATGAAGGGGCCTGATGGACCAGTCAGTTAAGACAGGCGCCCAACACTTTGTCTACGGCCGCGTTGGGCGTAACGATGGCAAGAGATTCTGGGAGCATCCAACACTTGTACCACACTTCATAATAAAATTTCGGATCAAACACCATCGTCGCGACTCAACTTCAGATAGAAAACGCACCGAAGGCTGACCTATTCTGCGGTTCGTAGTCTTCACGTATAATCTTGGACTGAACTTTGGACGCAAAGTCTTTCTACCACTGCTTCGCGACACAAGGGAAAGCCGCTGCAATGGATCGCACCCCGAAACATTAACTTCTTTGCAGCTGAAACTCTCTTCAATCCAAGGACTCAGAACACAAGGCTGTTAAATCAACCGAGGAATTGACTTTTTGCGATTTAGTCGGTTCTTTAAAAAGGCCACAAACAGTGCAGCAGATACAACGTTTAGTATTCTTGAAAAACGATTGAAGTATGGCGTTTTGGAGATGGGCCTGTTGCTGACAAAGTCCCTTTCCTAGCTCATGCTGTGAAGCTCGATCGTCTAACTCTCCCAAGCATTAAACCACTGAACCGCCTGCCAGAAGGCTGCCTCCTTCCCGAACTTCTGTTCTGGGTCGGACACGTTGGCGCGGACGCCAAAGCCGTGAGACGTTCCTGAGTACAAGTTGACCTGGAATGGCTGCGGCGTCTCGCCAAGGAGAGCCTCGACCTCCGACCGGCGTGTTGCATTCAATAGGTTATCGACCTCTATATCCGTTTGTTAGTGCAATTGTTCCCGTTCAAGTAGCCCCATGATGGCTTCGGAATGTCATGACCTACCAGCTGTAGCAATGCTAGCAGGACCGTTGATAGCAAGGATCTCGCTATCTTGGAGCAGACTCGGGTGAGCTGCGAATCCCACGTCTAGTCCCTTGCCCTCTGCCAGGAAGCGGAAGGCGTATCTCCCACCGAAACAATATCCAGTAACCGCAATCTTCTTGATTCCAAGCTCGTTATGGATGTAATCGATGGTCTTCTGAACAATAGGATCGGTGTTCTCCGGAGTATGCCTGCTCAGATATTCGCCCGCATCGAAGTCAATGTCGTGCGGCGCTGGGTCGCCATTGAGAATATCGGGCGTAATGGTGACGAATCCTGCACGGGAAAAGCTGTCGGCGAGTCTGTTTAATAGAATATGGCTTAGCTCTTGGTTCAACCAATTGAGGACTGAAAAACAACATACAGTTTGTTCTGCAGAAGCGGGAGGCCGAAGACATCCGTCAGATATAGAACCGCCGTGTCTCTCTTGATGCGCTGCTTGGGTTTGCTGATGTACAAGGTGACTGGCGCGCATTAGACGCAGGCCATGAAGAAATAGCCCAGTGGTCGTTGACATACCTCCATCATATTCAATTTCCTTGCCAATTGGTTTTCCATCATGCTTAATGATGCCTGAATCCAACTGACCATATGCGGTCGCAATAGCAAAGAGGCTATAAAAGCCAGCAAGCGCACGTGTGAAATGCATCGTGACCTTACTCGTAGAAGACAGATCGCGAAGCAGGAAGGGAAATAGAGGATTCCCGATTTTCCGACCCGACAACTACCTTTTAAGAATTGCGGGTGCCGACATTCCCGGCTCACACCGCTAACGGCTTTCTAATCAACTACGCAATGCCCTGGGATTAACGGACTTTAGCCATTTAATCAGGCCTGAATCCCCGCTTTGCCAGGCTGCTACATAGTATGATTATCAATGCCATAATCCACTGCACACCAAACGGCTTTACTGCCGGTTACGGTCATTTCGAAGCTTTAGGACAAATGATGTCACACGAATGGGAGCTCGCGTCAATGGCGATCTATCCTCAATCAAGGGGCTTGCCGAAATAGAGCATGAAGCGATTGGCTGTCGCTTAGGATTTCAATAACCTTAATAAACACCCCTGCCTTAACCAGTGTGTCACCAAGTAGGCACATTCACGCTCGGCCTGCAATCACTTAGTGGGTCACCTTGCAATTACACCACCTAAAGCCAAGCCTGCTAGTATAGGAATATATACTCTAAGTCACTACATAAATAAATTTTACTTCAAATTCATAAAGTAGTAAAAGCTACCCTAGATATTTCTTCAGTATTTTATCTATATTCTATTAGTATTACAATAGATATAGTAAATATAATAAAGTATTAAATAAATAGATTATTTACTAAGTTACTATTGATACATGAAAAAGGGTTAGTCACAAAAGGTAAGAGTAAAAGGTTATAAGAAGGATGGTTTCTTAGCTATGATTAATCTATAGACTGAGACCTTAAGGATCCCAGTCCATTGGACCACGTAATTGCTTATGTAATCATCGTATTATTCAGCGACTGCAGCCTGAAGGGCTGTATACATTATATCCTAGCTTCAAAAGCTAGGACTTACTATCCCTAGTGATTAATTAATATATAGATCTTTCTAAGGTTATAATTTCCTTTTAGTACTATTCTAAGCTATCTAATTACTATTCCTAATTTCTAGGTAATTTTCCTTAATCTTTTCCATTATATACAGTTAAGTAAGCAGTCTTACTGTTTCTTCTGTAAAGATTAGTATAGGGGCTATTAGTTAGCCTCTTTATCTATAGCCTTATTAGCTTTAGGCTATTAGGTCTTCTTCTTACTGCTATAGTAGCGGTTAGGTTAGCTATTAGTCTTAAAGGCCTTAGGGTAAATAGTCTTAAATTCTATAATAAGCTTATTATTAATATCCTTAGTCTTCTCCTAAGAGTTATATTTAGGGCCCTAGCTCTTCTATTAGATCTAGAAGCCTTCGAAAGATATAGTGTTTCTACCTTAATTCCTTATCTTATAGTAGAGGATATATTTAATAATATACTTCCTAGAGTCCTTTTTAATTAGCCCTAGCTCCTTAGGTTAGAAGTTATTACTATAAGTAGATTCTAGCTATTAGTATAAGATAATAAGGTAAATATACTATTTAGGAAGTAACTTAAGCTTAGTAGCTAGGTTATTAATTATATATTTAATCTTAAAAGGTCTAGTATATTACTAGGACTATTTCTTTATAAGGGTACTAAGTAGGTTATATCTATTATAGAAATATAGGTAAACTTAATCTCTAGTCTTAAGCTAAATAGGCTAGTGCTTATTATTATATTATTTCTTAGCCTTAGTAGTAGTAAAGTCTAGGGTAAGCTATACTTCCTTTTATATAGCTTCTCTTAGGAATAGTAAATTAGTAACCTTTTAATTAAGTAGCTATATAGCTTCTAGTAGGCTATAAAGGTTAGTACTAAAAAGGAATTTATAAGCTAAGGCTTATATACTAATATTATAGGTATTATTAAGGTATTACTATAGGGCTAGAAGGATATAAGTCTAGTTAGATCTAGGGTTTTCTATATAGTAGAATTTTATAATAATTTCTATAATCTAATTATATCTCTTAGAAATACTATTAGCCTAAGGGTAATATACTATAGTTATTATAAGCTTTATACTAAAGGTAGTCTATAGAGTTTTCTAGAATAGGGAAGTAAACTTTAAATTATAATCTAAGATAATAACCTTTAGTATACCCTAATTAGATAGTATAAATTACCTTATTAAGATAGTAGCCTAGTAGTCTACTAAATACTTTAAGTAGCTAGAGATAAGGAGACTTTTCTTACTTACTATATAGATAACTATAAGAAGGGTATTATAGATAGAGAAGTCTTTAAGGGCTTAAAATAAGTTCTTTATAGAGACTAGGGGTAAGTAAATAATAAAGTCTATTATAATAGTATATATTAGTATTACTAGGGGGTAAATAAGCTTATAATTATTAATCTTTTACTTTTAGCTAGTTTACCCTAAGTAATAGGTTTAGTATCTATAGATATATTTCTTAACTTTATAATAAAGATTATAAATATAAAGCTCTAATAATTCCTATATTATTCTCTCTATTCTAAAGTAATTATAGCTATTATAAGCTATCCTAAGGATTTCTTTCTTTATATTATAAGGTATATAGAGTTTAATGTAATTATCTATATTATTATAATATAGTAATCTATCTTAGAGTATAAAGGGCATACTAGACTTAAAAGCTTTAATAGTATTTTTACTAGCTAATTAATTACCTACTATAAAAGCCTTCCCTAGGATTATAGAGATAACCTTAAAGAAATACTTATCTATTATATAACTAACCTAGAAGTATTACTTAGTATTATTAGCTATTAGGGCTTTAGATACTATTAATACATTATCTAATGCTATATAATCTAACTAGAGCCTTAGTAGATTAAGATTAGTCTCTAGGGTAATTATATAACTTAGGGCATTAGGGATAAAGTTCTTTTTACCTAGGAGGTAATATATATAGAGATTATACTTAGAAAGGTATATTAAGGCTATAACTAGCTATTAGTTTACTTAATTAGTACTTAAGGTCTTAAGAAATATCTTTTTAATAATCTATTTAGTAGTAGAATAATTAGTTAATATAACTATAAGAAGCTTAGAGGATTATAGGGATATTTAAAGTCTCTTTATAGCCTAGATAAAGTATATAACTTTAAGCTCTATAAGTCTATATTATTATTTAGTAGATATTAGGGTATAGCTAAAGAAATAGATTAGTTATACTATAGTTATAAATATATTAAATCCTAGTTCCTAAGTATAGTTATTATAAAGGTAATAGAGTATAGTACTAAAGCCTTATTCTAAGCTTATATTAATCTAGAGGAATAATTACTTAGTTAGGTTAAGGTAACTTAATATTTATCCTAAAGTAATCTCTACTTAGAGAGTAAAGAAGGTAATTTCCTTATTCTTACTAGGTATAAAGTATATTATCTAGGTATATACCTTATATTAGTTAGGATTACTATTAGTAACTCTTCCTTCCTTATATCCTACAGTTAGGAGGGTAACTTTCTAAGCTTATAGAGGTTTTAATAGCTAGGTATAATAGGGAATAAAGTAATAAATATATTCTATAGTTCTAATGTATTACTTAAGACTATTAAGTTAATTAGGGAAATTAAGGTAAGTAAATATAACTATCTTTTTAGCTATTATTAAGAGCTCTAAAGTATTTACTTAAAATCCTAATAGCTAGGTACTAAGGTATTTAATCTAGTTCTTCTTTAGGGAAATAGTAAGGTTCTACTTATTAAAGAGTGTAAAAAGAGTCTCTAGGTATTTTAGATATTTAGCTATAGACTTAGAGAAAATTATAATATTATTAATAAAGGTTTAATAGAAGGTATAATAAGGATAAAGTAGTCTATCTATATAGTATTAAGTATAAGCAGAGGAATTATAATATTCTATTAGTATTACTATTAACCTTTTAAAGCCTCTATAGCTAGCTATTATAAAGTGGTTATAGTATTTAAGGGTTATTCTAAATTAGAAAAAGAAAGATAAGGTATTAATTATTATAATA
>QGQB01000037.1:0-31652 GCA_003385265.1 Neonectria hederae | reverse complement strand
AAAAAGCTATAAAGAGTAAAAAACTAATTTAACTATAATAATTACTAATCTAATTAAATCTTTTAACTCTTATATTAAATTCTCTAAGCTTATAATATTAATTTATAAACTTATTTTAAACTTATATTTCTATTACTTATTATTTAATTTTATTCTATAGTTTTATTATTTATTTTCTTATCTTTATTCTTACTTTTACTTTCTTTATTAAACTCCCTAAGGATTAATAACTTAATAAGCTTAAGAATATAACTTAGTAAAATAAAAGCTAAAACTATAATATACTTAAAGTATTTAAGTACCTTAGTAATATAATTAATTCTACTAATTAATATATTAACCTAGTTAATTATTAAGTCTATAATTATTACTATAAATATAATATATATATACTTAAGTACTTAATTCTTTACTTAGTAAACTATATCCTTATAATATATAGAAAAGGGTTAGTTATAAAAGGTAAGAATAAAAGGTTATAAGAAGGATAATTTCTTTACTATAATTAGTCTATAGACTAAGACCTTAAGAATCCTAGTCCATTAGACTATATAATTACTTATGTAATTATTATATTATTCTATAACTATAGCCTAAAGGGCTATATACATTATATCCCAGCTTTAAAAGCTAAGACTTACTATCCCTAGTAATTAACTAATACATAGATCCTTCTAAGGTTATAATTTCCTTTTAGTACTATTCTAAGCTCTTTAATTACTATTTCTAATTTCTAGGTAATTTTCCTTAATCTTTTCTATTATATATAGTTAAATAAGTAGTCTTACTATTTCTTTTATAAAGATTAGTATAAAGACTATTAATTAGCCTCTTTATCTATAGCCTTATTAGCTTTAGGCTATTAAGTCTTCTTCTTATTACTATAGTAATAGTTCAATTAACTATTAGTCTTAAAGGCCTTAGGGTAAGTAATCTTAAATTCTATAATAAACTCCTTATTAATATCCTTAGTTTTCTCCTAAGAATTATATTTAGAGCCCTAGCCCTTTTAGTAGATCTAGAAGCCTTTAAAGGGTATAGTATTCTTACTTTAATTCCTTACCTTATAGCAGAGAATACATTTAATAATATACTTCCTAGAGTCTTCTTTACCTAGCCCTAGCTCCTTAGGTTAGAAGTTATTACTATAAGTAGATTCTAGCTATTAGCATAAGATAATAAAGTAAATATACTATTTAGAAAGTAACTTAAGTTTAATAGCTAAGTTCTTAATTATATATTTAATCTTAAAAGGTTTAATATATTACTAGGACTATTTCTTTATAGAAATATTAAGTAGATTATATCTATTATAAAAATATAGGTAAACTTAATCTCTAGCCTTAAGCTAAATAGATTAATACTTATTATTATACTATTTCTTAGCCTTAGTAATAGTAAAATCTAGAGTAAGTTATACTTCCTTTTATATAGCTTCTCTTAGGAATAGTAAATTAATAGCTTCCTAATTAAGTACCTATATAGCTTCTAGTAAACTATAAAAGTTAGTACTAAAAAGGAACTTATAAACTAAGGCTTATATACTAATATTATAAGTATTATTAAAGTATTACTATAAGGCTAGAAAAATATAAGTCTAATTAGATCTAGAGTTTTTTATATAGTAAAATCTTATAGTAATTTCTATAGTCTAATTATATTTCTTAGAAATACTATTAGCCTAAGGGTAATATACTATAATTATTATAAGCTTTATACTAAAGGTAATCTATAGAGTCTTCTAGAATAAAAAAGTAAACTTTAAATTATAGTTTATAATAATAACCTTTAGTATACTTTAATTAAATAGTATAAATTACTTTACTAAGATAGTAACTTAATAGTCTATTAAATACTTTAAGTAACTAAAGATAAAGAAATCTTTTTTACTTACTATATAAATAACTATAAGAAAGGTATTATAAATAGAAAAGTCTTTAAGGACTTAAGGTAAGTTCTTTATAGAAACTAAGAATAAGTAAATAATAAAGTTTATTATAATAGTATATATTAGTATTACTAGGGGGTAAATAGGCTTATAATTACTAATCTTTTACTTTTAGTTAGTTTACCCTAAGTAGTAAGTCTAATATCTATAGATATATTTCTTAACTTTATAATAAAGGTTATAAATATAGAGCTTTAATAACTCTTATATTATTCTCTTTATTCTAAAGTAGTTATAATTATTATAAGCTATTCTAAAGATTTCTTTCTTTATATTATAGGGTATATAAAGTCTAATATAATTATTTATACTATTATAATATAGTAATTTATCTTAGAATATAAAGAGTATATTAAGCTTAAAAGCTTTAATAGTATTCTTATTAGCTAACTAATTACTTACTATAAAAGCCTTCCCTAGGATTATAAAGATAACCTTAGAGAAATACTTATTTATTATATAATTAACCTAGAAGTATTACTTAGTATTATTAACTATTAAAGCTTTAAATACTATTAATACATTATCTAATACTATATAATCTAACTAGAGCTTTAATAGATTAAGGTTAGTCTCTAGGGTAATTAGATAGCTTAGGACATTAAGGATAAAATTCTTTTTACCTAGGAGGTAATATATATAGAGATTATACTTAGAAAGGTATATTAAAGCTATAACTAGCTATTAGTTTACTTAATTAGTACTTAAGGTCTTAAGAGATATTTTTTTAATAATCTATTTAATAGTAAAATAATTAGTTAATATAAGTATAAGAAGCCTAGAGGATTATAAGGATATTTAAAGTCTCTTTATAATCTAGATAAAGTATATAACTTTAAGCTCTATAAGTCTATATTATTACTTAATAAATATTAGAATATAACTAAGGAAATAGATTAATTATACTATAGTTATAGATACATTAGATCCTAGCTCCTAAGTATAATTATTATAAAAGTAATAAAGTATAATACTAAAGCTTTATTCTAAGCTTATATTAATCTAGAGGAATAATTACTTAGCTAAATTAAAATAACTTAATATCTATTCTAAAGTAATCTCTACTTAGAAAATAAAGAAAGTAATTTCCTTACTCTTACTAAGTATAAAGTATATTATCTAAGTATATACCTTATATTAATTAGGGTTATTATTAGTAATTCTTCCTTCCTTATATCCTATAGCTAAGAGAGTAACTTTCTAAGCTTATAGAGGTTTTAATAGCTAAGTATAATAAAGAATAAAGTAATAAATATATCCTATTGTTCTAATATATTACTTAAGACTATTAAGTTAACTAAGGAAGTTAAAGTAAGTAACTATAACTATTCTCTTAGTTATTATTAAAAGTTCTAAAGTATTTATATAAAATCCTAATAGCTAAGTACTAAAGTATTTAATCTAGTTCTTCTTTAGGGAGATAGGAAGGTTTTACTTATTAAAGAGTATAAAGAAAGTCTCTAGGTATCTTAGATATTTAGCTATAGACTTAGAGAAGATTATAATATTATTAATAAAGACTTAGTAGAAAGTATAATAAGGATAAAGTAATCTATCTATATAGTATTAAATATAAGTAGAAGAATTATAATATCCTATTAATATTACTATTAACCTTTTAAAGCCTTTATAACTAACTATTATAAAATAATTATAATATTTAAGAATTATTCTAAATTAGAAAAAGAAAGATAAAGTATTAATTATTATAATAAAGATAATCCTATAGAGAGTCTATATTATATCTTCTTAATAAAGAAGAGAATAATTATTAAGTATTAAGATCTTATTTAATACTCTAAGATAAATAACTATATAGTCTTTAAGTTCCCCTTTAACTTACTTCTAGACTATAAAAATAAATACTAAGAAAGGTATAAATCCTTTAATCTATTCTATTTAGCTTTAGTAATATAATATATTAAAAGTTAAATTAATAAAGTTTCAGTCTTTAAGACTATTAGGATAAAGTCTTTAGGCTATATAGTATTTATACGAATTATTAATAAATAATACCTATATTTCTTCCTCTTTAAGCACTTAGATAAGCTCTATATCTATCTAGAGCTTTAAGTAATATAAGATTAATTCCCTAACCTTTTTAATACAGCTAGAGTCTTTACTATAGATATAAATATCCTTATTAATAATATCCTTTAGTAAGTCTAGGGTATATTATACATAAGTCTACTATAGAATCTTTAGAAGCTTAAAACCCTTATTAATAGTAATCTTAGGAAATAGATTAATTAGCCTATTATCTTAAGTAAGAAAAGTAAATATTAAGGAAATTACCTTATAGTATTACTTCTAAAGTAGATTAGTATTATAGTAATCTTAAAAAATAGTATTACTTAATAAGTCTAGAGGTATAAGAATTAATAAAGTCTAATTAAGAATATAAATTCCTCTAGCTATAACTTTAATATCCTTAGTAAGAGAAAACTTAGTAGAAACTACCAAAGTAATAATTATTATAGTAATATTAAATAAGGAAGTATTTAAGATATTTATAATAGTTAGGGATATTATTATTACTATTGTACTATAAGCTATAATCTATATTAATAAAAAGTAAATTCCTTCCTATTTAAGGATATTACTAATTTTCTACTTCTAATAAAGCTTAATATCTTCCTTTATATTATGTATAAAGATAATACTTAGGGAACTATTAGAATTAATTAGAGTATATATTACTATAGGGATAAACCCTTAGAAAGTAAAGTTATAATCCTTAGGGATTTCTTTCTATACTACTAAGATTAGTATAGTTTTACCTATTAGTATAGTTATAGCCCTAATAACTATAATATATTAATTAATATCCTTTTAGCTTAAATAGATACTCAAAAGAATATAGAAGTCTTTTAAGAAGCTATAATATATTCTTCTCTTAGTAATAAGGAGATTATAAGTCTAGGGGGTAAGAAAGACTATTCTAAGTAAAGCTTTAGTATTAAGATTATCTTAAACTTCAGCTAAAGTAGTAAACTTTATAGTACTAATAGTAAATTCATTAGTATATTACCTATTAATATATATAATAAATATAGTCTACTTAGTATAGGCTTTTACCCTATTAACTTTATATATAATTATAGAATTAACCTTCTTAATCTTATACTTAAGGGTCTTAAGCTACTTTTAATTAATAAAGAATTAATTATAACTAGAGTTAGTATAGATCTTAATAGGGTTAAGGTTATTAGTAGTTATCTTTATATTAAGTTATAAATAAGTATAATTCTTCCCTTTATTATAGAGAATAAACTCTAGTAGAAAAGAGCTTTAAACTATTAGTATATATTCTATTCTATTAGGAAGTAACTATAGTAGAATATTAGCTTCTTAATTAATATAGCTAATAGTAGCTTTAAAGCTAATATAGACTTTAAGATACTTAAAAAGCTTATTATAGCTTAGTAAGACTTTCTTACATTTCTTATAATAGAAAGTAAAAGTTTCCTTTATAAGCTTCTTATAATTAGCTTTTTTAGGGCTAATATAGTAGTTAATAAGTTAATATTCCTATAGGATAAACTTCATAAGGAAGGTTTAAGTATATATAGAGTATTTAATAGTAAGGTTAACTAGAATATATAAATCCTTAATAACTATAGCTATAAAGTAAACTCTTTAAGATTAGTTAAAGGAAGTAAAGGAATTGAAATATAAAGTATTATCTTTATTATTAGCCTTATAAAGGCTTTAATTAATATCTAACTTACTCTTAATAACTTAATACTTACTTTTAAAGGTAATTTTCTTTATTTTATAAGAATAATCCTAAGGGTTATTATAATTACTATAACCTTATTGCCTATCGTAAGAATAATTATCTCTCTTATAGTTATTATATCCTTCTTTATAGTTATAATCCTAGTCTTAATTATAATTTTAGTCTTTACTATAGTTATAGTTATTACTTTAGTGCTCTTTATATTATTAAGTTTAATTATTACTTTAGTAATTATTATATTATTAATTATAGTTATTATTATATTAGTCTAGACTATAGTCTTAATAGCTTTAGGATTAATTATTATAATTATTTCTATAGTAGTTATACTATTATTAGATATAAACCTTAATAATTAGTTATTATTTCTTATATTCTTATATAAAGTTTACTAAGGTTATCTACTTATATAGAACTTATAGAAAATAAGAAATCTCACTATTAATAAGAAAGAAAATAGCCTAAATAATATATTTTTCCTTTATAATACCTAACTACTTAATATAGCTTACCTTATATTAAACCCACTAAGTAAGGAAAATACTATTAGTAGCTAAGTTTATAATATACTTTCTAGAGTAAAAATCCTCTAAGATTTTAGTATTAAGTTACTTAAAACACTCTATAAACTTTTAGTAAAATCTAGAGATTATAGAATTTAATAGCTTCTTATATTAACTTATATTTAATTCTCCTATAAGCTATTCTATAGTATTTATAGTAATTATTACTATATAATAATCATAGAGAGAATTATTATTATAATACTTAAAGACTTATATATACTTATAAAAGAGATAAACATTAGTATAGATAGTATAGTTCTATATAATTACTATATTAATCTTCTTAGAGTTATATTAATCTAAATTAAAGATACTAATAGCCTCTTTCTTAATTTTCTTCTAAGAATCTTTAGTAAAGGTTATTATAAGTTAAGATTAACCTTACTCTTAGTATACTTAGATACTAACTTATTTATTATTAGAATTATTAGAGGAAGATTCTAAGGAGTTATTATTATTATTAAAGGCTTAATATTATATCTTTCTATAGCTTATCCTTAATATTATCTTACCTTATATAATTAGATTAGGAATAATTACTATATTCTCAGGGTTAAGAACTCTATAGTTTCTATTAGAAGTTTTTTCTATAGATTCTATAGTAGCCTTTCTTACTATTAAGAGCTTTATACTATTAGACTTATTAGGAGCTTTAAATCTAAATGACTTTATAGTAGTATTATATTACTAATTAAAGTAAACTATATTAGTTATCTTAGCTTATAGAAAGCTAAGGAACTCTTAGGTATTAATACCTTAAGTAGTATATTAAGTAATAAAGTTTATAATTATAAAGGTAATATTAGAGTCCTAAAGTATAAAGGTATTAAAAACCTCCTTTATAGCTTATTTATTAATAAGTCTAGTATAATAAATACTTTAGCTAATTACCTTAATATATTATAATTCCTTTAAGTAAGTATTAATAAATCCTTAGTTAATATTTTTAATTACCTTTAATATAGTTAAATATTAAGATTACTAAGAAGTAAATTAATCTTAGGACTTTAGTTCTATCTTAAGGTTAAGCTTATTAGCTTTACTTATATATAATTAAGCTCTTCTTTAAGGAATAGCTTTATATAGCTAAATTAGTAAATTACTTTTAACTTAGTATAAAATCACACTTCTATACCTCTTTAGTTAAGTAATTATTACCCTTAGACAAGGTATAACTACTTTCTAAGGGGTGAATATACTTAGCTTAGGATTTATAGATTACTTTAGCTTTAGTTAATTAAGAAAATAAACTTATATATTTCTAGGGAATTAATCTACTATCTATAATACTCTATCTTTATACTAGAATTACTAATAAGTAAAATAATAGTATTTAATTTAGGATTTATAGGAACTTAGTTAACTTACTAATATCTAAAACCTATAAAATCTAGATAGTTAAGTAATAATAATAAGCTAAAGTAAATTATTACTTTTTTACTATTTAGATATTATTAATTATTATTATAATTAATATAGTAGAGTATAATTATAATTATTAGTAAAGAATATAGTATTTTAAGTCTCTATAATTAAAGTAATAAAAATAAACTCTAAATTTAGTATAAGTAGTTTATACATAGGGAATTTAATAAGATTAAGATTTAATTTATTATTTTTAAGATAATTTTTATAATTTATAATTAGTATATAAAATTTACAAAAGTAGGAATATTATAGGATTAAGGCTTATAACTAAGCTTTCTATATAAAATTAATTAGCTATTATATATAATAGAGATTTCAGTAATATAAATAAAGGTAATATATAAAGAGAGTTATCTATAAAGTTCCTTTAGAAGGTATTCTTACTTAGTATATTTCTTACTATATAAGGATAGTAAGAAGGGATTAAAAGTAAAGTAAAGCTTTTAAATTCTTATAGGGTTTACTAAAGCTAATTATATTATAGGGGTATTAGGTAATTAATTAAGGCTAGTTATACTATAATAAATCATTAGTTAGCTAGAGCTTAGTAGTTAGAGGACCTAATTAGTATAAGCTTAATGCTTTAGTAAATTAAATTATAAAGCTAATGTATATAATAGAGCTATAATTACTACTATTTAATATATAGAAAAGGATTAATTATAAAAAGTAAGAGTAAAAGGTTATAAGAAGGATGATTTCTTTACTATAATTAGTCTATAGACTAAGACCTTAAGGATCCTAGTCTATTAGACTATATAATTACTTATGTAATTATTATATTATTCTATAACTATAGCCTAAAGGGCTATATATATTACCTTAAGCTTCTTAAGTTTCTCTTTTTATATTCTAGTTAGCTTCTATTTATATTATAAGTTTAACTTATATTTATTTTATTATTTCCTTTCTTATATAGAAGAGCTTTTACTAAAGCTTAAGTAGTAATAATAATAATAAATAGTAAAGGTTTATAAGTCTTATATATATATATATAAGCTATATAGCTTCTTATTACTATACTTACCTAGTCTTAATAAAGACTTATTATACTATTTCTACTTATCTATATAATATATATAGAATAGAGAATATTCTATATTACTTTTATAAGAATAAGAATAAGGGATTTATCCCTAGAAGTAATAATACTTTTTACTTTAGTTTTTCTCTTTACTTATCTTAGGTTAATATCAATATATAATAGGAATATATTAAGAAAGCTTATAAGTATAATTAGTATTTATATATAAGATAAATTAGTATAAGTAATTATATATATTCTACTTAAGATTTATACTATATTTATTATCATTATTATTATTATTATTATTATTATTATTATAGTTATTATCTTTAGCTATGTAAAGAAATTAATTACTATAGTAATAAAGTTATAATAGTAATAAAGTAAAAAGAATAAATATATTAAAGTTAATCTTAGATAAAAGACTAAAGTTAATAATATACTTAAGACTTAATAGTATTATAAGTATAAATAGAGACTTAGGAAAGAGTAATTTATAGAAGTATTAAAAAGAGAAAAAAGAAAGAAAGGTATTATAAGCCTAATAAAGAGACTAAATAATAGAAATCTAAGTAATAATTAATAGCTATTAATAGCTATAGAATATTATATTAACCTTTAACTATTAATAGTAAAGCTATTAATTAATAGACTTATTAATAGTTATATTTACTTATTTAAAATCTAAGTTTTTAGCTATTATAGTATAATAACTCTATAATTAATATATATTTACTATAGGATTAAACTTTATTATATCTTTCTTATTCTTTCCCTATTTTTATTTCTCTTTTTCCATTTTTCTCTATTTATTTTTCCATCTTTTTTCTCTTTCCTTTTTCCTTCTTTACCCTTAAGAAGTAAAATAATTTTAATCTTAATATAAAGAACTATTAATTTATATATTATAATAATATAAAAAGCTTTACTTAAACTTACTATAGAAAAAATATAGATTTTTATATAATCTTTCCTATATTTAAATAAAAAAGAAATACTATTTATTTCTTAAGTTTATAATATATAAATAAATTAAATAATTAAATTTATTTATAATATAAATATTATTAAATATATAATATTTAAAAAAAAAATTTAATTATAAAACTATAAATTAAAAAATTAATTAAACTTTTTATAAAAATTTAAAAATTTTTTTAAATTCTTTTTAAAAAGAAATTATTATTAAATAAAATAGAAAATTAATTTTATAATAATATTTTTATATAATTAATTAAATAAAAAATAAATATATAAATAAATCATATAAATTTAAATAATTTAAAAGAAAAAAGATTTATAATTTAATAATTTTAATTTTAATAATTTAATTATAATATAAAATATATTAATTTATAATTTAAATTTAAATTTATACTATATTTAAATTTTTTAATAATTATTTCTAAAATAAATATATAATTAATAATTATTTATTTATTTATATCCTATAAACCTAAGAAATAAATAATACTTCTATTCTATTTAAATATAGGAAAAACTATATAAAAACTTCTATTCTTTCTATAGTAAGCCTAAGTAGAGCCCCTTATACTATTATTATATATAAGTTAATAGTCCTTTATACTAGAACTAAAATTATCCTACTTCCTAGGGGTAAGGAAAGAAAAAAGAAAAGGAAAAGAAAAGGAAAGATAAATAGGGAAAAAAAGGGGAAAAAGAGAAAGAAAAAAGGGGGGGGAAAGAGAGAAATATAGTAAGGTTTAATCCTATAGTAAATATATATTAGTTATATATAGTTTATATATTAATATAGTTTCTATAGGGTTATTATACTATTATAGCTAAAGGTCTAGGTTTTAAGTAAGTAAGTATAGCTATTAGTAAGTCTATTAATTAGTAGCTTTACTATTAGTAGTTAGAGGTTAGTATAGTATTCTATAGCTATTAATAGCTATTAGTTATTACTTGGATTTCTATTATTTAATCTCTTTATTAGACTTATAATACTTTCCTTTCTTTCTTCCCTCTTTAATACCTCTATGAATTACCCTTTCCTAGGCCCCTATCTATATTTACACTAGCATTAGGTCTACATTACTAACTTCTAGTCTTTTGTCTTAGATTAACTTTAATATATTTATTCTCCTTACTTTATTACTATTATAGCTTTATTACTATAGTAATTAACCTCTTTATATAGCTAAGGAAAATAACTATAATAATAATATTAATAATAATAATAATAATAATTATAATAAATATAGTACAGATCTTAGGCAGGATATATATAATTACTTATACTAATTTATCTTATATATAGATACTAATTATACCTATAAGTCCCCCCTAATATATTCCTATTATATGCCTATATTAACCTAAGGTAGGTAAAGAGAAAAGCTAAGGTAAAGAGTATTACTATTTCTAAGGATAAGTTCCCTATCCTTATTCCTATAGGAATAGTATAGGATATCCCCTATTCTATATATATTATATAGATAAGTAGAAATAGTATAGTAAGTCTTTACTAAGACTAAGTAAGTATAATAACTAGAGACTATATAGCTTATATATATATATATAAAATCTATAAGTCTCTACTATTTACTATTATTATTATTACTTAAGCTCTAATAAAAGCTTTCCTATATACAAGAAGAAATAGTAAAGTAAATATAAATTAGACTTATAGTATAAGTATAAGTTAATTAGAGTATAAAAAGAGAAGAAGTTTAAGAAGCTTAAGGATATAGCTTACTAAGTAAAGAGTTAAGTACCTAAGTATATATATATTATACCTATAGTAATAACTATAAGCTTAATAATTAATTAGCTTAATATATTAATTAGTAGGATTAATTATATTACTAGGGTATTTAAGTGCCTTAAGTATATTATAATCTTAGTTCTTATCTTATTAGATTATATCCCTAAGCTTACTAAGTTATTAGTCCTTAGGGAGTTTAATAAAGAAAGTAAAGATAAGGATAAGGATAAGGAAATAAATAGTAAGGCCTTAGAATAAAGTTAAATAGTAAGTAGTAAAGGTATAAGTTTAGGATAAGTCTATAGATTAATACTATAGACTTAAAGGATTTAATATAAAGGTTAAAGGATTTAATTAAGTTAGTAGCTATTATAGCTAGGCTAGTTTTTTGCCCTTTATAGCTTTTTCTAGGTATATTTTACTTCTCTATAAAAAGAGTAAGAAGTACTTAGAGTAAGAGTATATTATTTCTAATTAGGGACTACTAATTCTAGCTTATTACTCTATAAGCTTATACTTTACTTCTATATTATAATTATAATTACTATAGATCTAAAGAGTAAGCTTATAGTATAGAATAAAGTATTAGTCTAAGGATTAATAAGTAAGTAATTATATTATTTTATACTTTAATAATTAGTATCTTAATTTATATTAATCCTATAGTAAGTTTATAAAATAATAGTATTATTCTATAAATCTTAAGCAGAAGATAATAATATATTTAGGTATTTCTTTATTAGTTCTATATAGGTACTATAGTAAGGGTATATTAAGTATACCCCTTAAGAAGAGGAAACTTCTTAGACTAATTTTTCCTATTCTTAGCTATATAAGTATAAAGCTTTAGTATTTATTAAAGCTTTAATAAAGATATAATACTTTCTTCTTACTAATAGGGAAATAGATTTCTATAGATTTAAGGTAATTAATCCTTTAATGCTTTCTTACTTTATCCTAGAGTTAGGTTTACTATATAATCTACTTAGATAGAATATAGTCTTTAATAGTTTCTAGGGTTAGTTTCTATCCTTTGTAAGAGAGCTAGCTTTTAAGCTAGTCCTTAATTTCCTACTATAGCTATTACTATAGTCTCTATTATTAGTTAGAGTAGATTTACCTTATAGCTATAGTAGTAATAGTCCTTATAAGGGGTATAGTTTTCTATCTCTCTATATAGCTATAGAATTAGGTAGTAAATTTATTAAGGTAAATATTAAGGGGGGGAATAGTTAGTTCTATCTCTAGAAGGTAAGCTAATATAGTTTTATAAGCTCCTACTATTATATATAAGTTCTAAGTTTACTTTACTATAAGTATATATATAATTCCTTAGGGTTTTCTCCCTAGGGGAATTAAAGTATAATATACTTTAGTGCTATAAACTATTATAGATTTTATAACCTATATATAAATTAACCTTATTACTTTAAGGTTAATTCTCTATATACTTATAGTGATTATAGTAAAGGCTTATTATTAATATTCTAGCTTTCCTTTAAGATATTTAATATAAAGTCCCTAGAAGAGCTTATAGTAAAGAAAGAGTCTAAGGAATCTATATAATTTAGTTAGTATTATTATTAGATCTCTAAGCTAAATCTATATCTAGTCTATTATATATTTCTAAGTAAAGTAGAAGAGCTTTACTTTATCTAGTTCTTAGGTTATTCTATTAGTCTAGGCTTAGTTATTATATACCTCTTAGGTAGCTTTAAGTTAAGTTTATATTTCCTCTATATTATATCTAAATATAAGTAAGTTAGTATTATCTATAAATCTAATAATTATTATCCTAGGGGTATTATTTAGGGCTTTATAGAGGCTAACTATAAAGAGGATAAATAGTATTAGTAATAAGGAGAATCTTTAGGGAATGTTTACTTAAACTTTAATAGGGTTAAATATTTATCTATTAAATTAGAAGTATACTAATTATACTATAAGATAGTTAGTAAGCTAGACTAAGAGTTATCTTAGGAATTCTATCTATTATAGGATTATAATAAGCTATTTATAGTTTACTCTATTAAAGGCTTTAGTAAAGTTAAGTTAGAGGAAAGAGGTAAAGCTATATTAACTCTATACTATATATACTACTTTAATAACTATTACTAGGGTAAATTCAGTGGATTTCCTTAGTCTATTGCCTATTTACCCTAGAGATAATAGCCCCTTTACTTCTACTATAGTTATAATATATTACCTAATAATTATTTTAATAATCTTACTAATTATATTAAGTAGAGATATTAATTATTACCCTAATGTAATCTATTACTATACTAAGGTTTTATTAGCTTTAGGAATAACTATAGTAATTATAAAGTAAAAGTAAATTAGGAAGTAACTAATTATAATACTTATATTTACTATTTCTATAAGTATAAAGATAAATAGCTTACTATATACTTTAAGGAAACTAGCTAGAATTCTATCCTCTCCTAGGGCCTTCTATAACTTAATTTTTCCTAAGGCTTTTTTAATCTTATTAGGGTTAATACTAAGGTATATTAGGCTTAACTTAGGTTTAAGTATCCTAAGGGGAAGTAAAGGAAGAAAGTCTAAGTTATTAGCCTAGGGTTTAAGGAAGAATTTTCCTATAAGGACTTTAGTTTTTTCTATATAAAGTTTTACTAATTCTAGATAATCTAGTTAAATAAGAGGTAAGAGCTATAGTAAGACTATAGTAATATTACTTCTTAATTTAACTTATCTTTCTATACTCTAGAATTATATTATATTGTATTTTAAGAGTTCTATTAAGAGTTCTCTCTATTAGGAGTATTAGGCACTTTTTATATAGTAATCCTATAGTAAATGCACTTTAGTATAAGTATATTAATCTAATAATTAGCTAGTGTAATAAGCTCTATATTTTGCTTATTTAAGCTTATTAGTTACTATAGTTATATTACTATTCTATTATAGGTTCTAGTAGAGCTTAAGTTTCTTTTACTTTAGGGTTATAAATTTAGTAATTATAATAAGTTATTCTATAAGTTAGTTAACCTTTTTATCTAGGGCTTTTAAGGTAGTTATTAGACTATTATATTTATATTAGAAGTAGACTATTACTTTATTAATAGCTTTCTATAGGTAGGTCTTCTTCCAGTTAAATCTAGGGTTTAGTTCTAGGGTTAGCTCTTCTAGAATATCTATAATATAAATATATTATAGGATATAGTTAAACCCTTCTAGGTTATAGTCTATTCCTTTATAAGTAGTATTAATAGTTTCTATAGCTTAAGTAAGGTTAAGAGTACTATTTCTATAGCCTTAGGCTAATTTAGTAACTATTCTATAGAGTATAAGGAGGCTAATATAACATTATATTATTTCCCTAATAAAGTTATTACTATCTTAGTCTAAATAGCTATAGTAATCCTAGAGTAAATAGTAAAGGTTAAAGTTATTAATAAGAAATATATAATTATTTTATATAATATTAACTAGAGTCTATAGTATAAGTAAATTACTTTTACTACTTAAAGAATTATAGAGAGTAATAATTTAATATTAGGTTTTTATAAAAGTAATATTAACTTAGTCCTTTTCTACTTATAATATCTATAACTTAGGCCTATATTATTTATTAATATAGATTACTATATATCTATTATAGTAAACTATATAGTAATTATATCTTCCTAGGTAAGCTAGAGCTTTAGTTTCTAGGTTCCTATTTAGCTTAAGGAGTATAATTATATTATACTTACTATAGGCCTATAGGGCTACTTAGGTAAAGGTAGATTAATAATTAGTATTCTAGAGGAGTATTAATATTGATTAATAATCTAGGGGGGGAATAATAATAGTAAGGATACTAATATAGTTATTAAGAAGGGAAATAGTATATAGGGGATATAGGTCTAGGTTAGGGCCTAGTTAGTAACTATTATATATTATCTATTTATTAACTTAGAGAGCCTTCTAAGCTTTCTTAGAAATAAGGATTATAAAAGCTAAGCTATTAGGGAGGGGAAGAATAGGAGTCCCTAAGCTATAGTTAATTTAGTTATAGTATAAAGCTATAATAGAATAGTCTTAACTCTAGGCTAAGTATTTACCTTTATAGAGAATATAATTCAGTAGAATCTCTTTATATTCTATTAAGTATTTTTCTCTATTAGTATATATTATGCCTTTATATTATCTATAGGTTAGAATTAATTTATAATTTGAAGCTAAGTAGTTAAATTTAAAGTAATTATAGTATTAAGTAGATTAAAGTCTTTTATTAAAGAGCTTATAATTATATAGTTATATATTAAGTAATAAGCTATTATTATATAAGTAATTAACCTTTTTAATAGAGTTAATATATAGGATTAAATTTATTTTTACACTAGGGCTAAGTCTATTAATCTTCTATTTCTTTACTTAGTAAATATTTAATTTATTTAATTAGGTTATTTCTTTAATAAGCTTATTAGTATTATTAGGGATAAATATAAATTAAACCCCCTTTACTATTATAGTGAATATTAAGGGAGAGAGAGCTATATTATTATTAAATGCCTTTATAACTTAGTCTTTAGTATAAATAGTATATACTTTATCTATAGTAAGGAATATAAGGACTATATTACTACTTAGGAGCTTTCTTACTATAATAATACTAATATTACTATAGGCTTAATTAGTTACTATAATAGTATCTTTTAGTATATAACTATTAATATTAAGGGATATATTTCTCATTTAGATTATAACTTTATATTTAATACAGCTTTAGGTTATTTACTTAGTACTTCTATAGCTTAGAAGTATAAGGTTTTATATTATAATTAATATATATAAAGGTCTATTCCTTTTAGGGACTAAGGCTATAGTAAGAATTATATTTATAATAATAATAAAAGTAGAAATAATCTTTATTATAATTTACTCTTTAAGGGATAATTTATAGTTAAGTAAAGTATCTTCCTTATGTAAAGTAGATACTTATATCTTATATATAGAAGTATAAGTCTAGATAATATACTAAACTTAGTTAAGGGATATAAAAGGGATAATTTTAGTAATAGTATTATATACTTCTTTTTCTAAGTTATTTACTAGTATTCTAATTAGTTCTATAGTAAGTTTATAGCTTTTACTCTATATATATTAACTAGTTCTTACTAAGGGGTTATATTAACTTTATTCTAGTCTATATACTCCTAAGTTAATAGCTATTAATAGTATATTAGTATTATTACTATAGCTCTAATATACTATTATACCTAGGGTAATATATATATAAGGATTCTAATTCTAGTATTAAAATGTATTTTAGAGGTTAATTAGGGTCTATAGTAAATAGAAACTAAGTATATAAAAGATTATTAATTAATTAAATTAAATTTATATAATTAATAATTAAATATAATTATTTTAAATAAATATTTATAATAATCTTTTATATACTTAGTTTCTATTTATTATAAACTCTAATTAATCTCTAAGATATATTCTAATACTAGAATTAGAATCTTTATATATATATTACCCTAAGTATAATAGTATATTAAAGCTATAGTAATAATACTAATATACTATTAATAGCTATTAATTTAGGAGTATATAGACTAGAATAAAGTTAATATAATCCTTTAGTAAGAACTAGTTAATATATATAGAGTAAAAGCTATAAACTTACTATTAAACTAACTAAAATATTAGTAAATAACCTAAAAAAAGAAGTATATAATACTATTACTAGAATTATCCCTTCTATATCCCTTAACTAAGTCTAATATATTATCTAGACTTATACTTTTATATATAAGATATAAGTATATATCTTATATAAGGAGAATACCTTACCTAACTATAAATTATCCCTTAAAGAGTAAATTATAATAAAGATTATTACTATTCTTATTACTATTATAAATATAGCTCTTACTATAGTAATAGCTTCTAAAAGGAATAAACCTTTATATATATTAATTATAATATAAAACTTTATATTCCTAAGCTATAAAAGCACTAAATAAATAACCTAAAGCTATATTAAATATAAAGTTATAATTTAAATAAGAAATATACCCCTTAATATTAGTAGCTATATACTAAAAGATACTATTATAGTAATTAATTAAGCTTATAATAATATTAATATTATTATAATAAGAAAGTTCCTAAGTAGTAATATAATCCTTATATTCCTTACTATAGATAAAGTATATACTATTTATACTAAAGACTAAGTTATAAAGGCATTTAGTAATAATATAGCTCTTTCCCCCCTAATATTCACTATAATAATAAAAGGGATCTAACTTATATTTATCCCTAATAATACTAATAAGCTTATTAAAGAAATAATCTAATTAAATAAATTAAATATTTACTAAGTAAAGAAATAGAAGACTAATAAACTTAGCCCTAGTGTAAAAATAAATTTAATCCTATATATTAACTTTATTAAAGAAGCTAATAGCCTATATAATAATAGTTTATTACTTAATGTATAACTATATAACTATAAGCCTTTTAATAAAGAACTTTAACCTACTTAATATTATAATTACTTTAAATTTAAATACTTAGCTTAAAATTATAAATTAATTTTAACCTATAAATAATATAGAAGTATAATATATACTAATAGAAAAGGATACTTAATAAAATGTAAAAAGATTCTATTGAATTATATCTTCTATAAAAGTAAATACTTAGCTTAGAGTTAAGACTACCCTATTGCAATTTTATACTAAGCCTAAGCTAAGGAAGAATACTTAGATAAACCCCTTTACTTCTAAGAATATACTATAATTAAACTAACTATAGCTTAAGGGCTCTTATCCCCCCCCTCCCTAATAGCTTAACTACTATAATCCCTATCTCTAAGGAAGCTTAAAAGGCTCTCTAGATTAATAAATAGATAATATATAATAGTTATTAACTAAGCCCTAATCTAAACCTATATTCCCTATATACTATCTTCTCTCTTAATAACTATATTAGTATTCTTACTATTATTATTCTCTCTCTAGATTATAAATTAATACTAATATTTCTCTAGAATACTAATTATTAACTTACTCTTACCTAAGTAGCCCTATAGGCCTATAGTAAGTATAATATAATTATATTCTTTAAGCTAAATAGGAACTTAGAAACTAAAGCTTTAGCTTACTTAGGAAGATATAATTACTATATAGTTTACTATAGTAAATATATAGTAATCTATATTAATAAATAATATAAGCTTAAATTATAAATATTATAAGTAGAAGAGGACTAAGTTAATATTACCTTTATAATAACCTAATATTAAATTATTACTCTTTATAACCCCTTAAGTAGTAAAAGTAATTTACTTATATTATTAACCCTAGCTAATATTATACTAAATAACTATATATTTCTTATTAGTAATTTTAATCTTTATTACTTACTCTTAGACTATTATAGCTATTTAGGCTAAAGTAATAATAACCTTATTAGGGAAATAATATAATTCTATATTAGCCTTCTTACACTCTATAGAATAGTTACTAGATTAGCTTAAAGCTATAAAAATAGTACCCTTAACTTTACCTACGCTATAGAAACTATTAATACTACTTATAAAGGAATAAACTATAACCTAGAAGGGTCTAACTATATTTTATAATATATCTATATTATAAATATCTTAGAAGAGTTAATTCTAGAATTAAACTCTAGATTTAATTAGAAGAAAACCTATCTATAGAAAGCTATTAATAAAGTAATAGTTTACTTCTAATATAAATATAATAACCTAATAACTACTCTAGAAGCCCGAGATAAAAAGGTTAATTAACTTATAGAGTAACTTATTATAATTACTAAATTTATAACCCTAAAGTAGAAAAAACCTAAGTTCTACTAGAACCTATAGTAAAATAGTAATATAACTATAGTAACTAATAAGCTTAAATAAATAAAATATAAAGTCTATTATACTAGCTAATTATTAGATTAATATATTTATATTAAAGTATATTTACTATAGAACTACTATATAAAGAGTACTTAATATTCTTAATAAAGAGAACTCCTAATAAAACTCCTAAAATATAATATAATATAATTCTAGAGTATAGAAAGATAAATTAAATTAAGAAGTACTACTACTATAATCCTACTATAACTCTTACCCTTTATCTATCTAGATTATCTAGAATTAGTAAAACTCTATATAGAAAAAACTAAAGTCCTTATAGGAAAATTCTTCTTTAAACCCTAGGCTAATAATTTAGACCTTTCTCTTTTACTTCCCCTTAGGATATCTAAACTTAAGTTAAGCCTAATATACCTTAGTATTAATCCTAATAAGATTAAAGAAGTCCTAGGGAAAATTAAGTTATAAAAGGCCTTAGGAGAAAATAGAATCCTAGTTAGTTTCCTTAAAGTATATAATAAGCTATTTATCCTTATACTTATAGAAATAGTAAATATAAATATTATAATTAATTACTTCTTAATCTATTTCTATTTTATAATTATTATAATTATCCTTAAAGCTAATAAAACCTTAGTATAATAATAAACTATATTAGAGTAATAATTAATATTTCTACTTAATATAATTAGTAAGATTATTAAAATAGTTATTAGGTAATATATTATATCTATAGTAAAAGTAAAAGGGCTATTATCTCTAGGGTAAATAGGTAATAAACTAAGGAAATCTACTAAACTTACCTTAATAGTAATTATTAAAGTAATATATATAGTATAAGGTTAATATAGCTTTATCTCTCTTCTTTAACTTAACTTTACTAGGGCTTTTAATAGGGTAAACTATAAATAGCTTATTATAATTTTATAATAGATAGGATTCTTAAGATAGCTCTTAGTCTAGCTTATTAATTACTTTATAGTATAATTAGTATACTTTTAATTTAATAGATAAATATCTAACTCTATTAAAGTCTAAGTAAGTATTCCCTAAGGATTCCCTTTATTACTAATACTATTTATCCTCTTTATAATTAGCTTCTATAAAGCTCTAAATAATACCCCTAGGATAATAATTATTAGATTTATAGATAATACTAACTTATTTATATTTAGATATAATATAGAGGAAATATAAGCTTAACTTAAAGCTACCTAAAAGATATATAATAATTAGGCTTAGATTAATAGAATAACCTAGGAACTAAATAAAGTAAAGCTTTTCTACTTTACTTAGAAATATATAATAAACTAAATATAAATCTAACTTAGAGACTTAATAATAATACTAACTAAATTATATAGATTCCTTAGATTCTTTCTTTACTATAAATTCCTCTAGGGACTTTATATTAAATATCTTAAAGGGAAGTTAGAATACTAATAATAAGCCTTTACTATAATTACTATAAGTATATAGAGAATTAACCTTAAAGTAATAAGGTTAATTTATATATAAATTATAAGATCTATAATAATCTATAGTACTAAAGTATACTATATTCTAACTCCCCTAAGGGGAAAACCCTAAGGAATTATATATATATTTATAGTAAAATAAACTTAGAACTTATATATAATAGTAAAAGCCTATAAAGTTATATTAGCTTATCTTCTAAAGATAGAACTAATTATTTTCCCTCTTAATATTTATCTTAATAAACTTATTACTTAATTCTATAGTTATATAGAGAAATAGGAAACTATACCTTTTATAAGAGTTATTATTACTATAGCTATAAGATAGATTTACTATAATTAATAGTAGAGATTATAGTAATAGCTATAGTAGGAAATTAAAGACTAGCTTAAAAGCTAGCTTTCCTATAAAGGATAAGAATTAACCCTAGAAGCTATTAAAGACTATACTTTATCTAAGTAAACTATATAGTAAACCTAACTTTAGGATAAAGTAAGAGAATACTAAAGGATTAATTACCTTAAACCTATAGAAGTTTACCTCTTTACTAATAAGAAGAAAGTATTATATCTATATTAAGGTTTTAATAAATATTAAAGCTCTATACTTATATAGCTAAGAATAGGAAAAATTAGTCTAAGAAGCTTTCTCTTCTTAAGGGGTATACTTAATATACTCTTACTATAGTACTTATATAGAACTAGTAAAGAAATACTTAAATATATTATTATCTTTTACTTAAGATTTATAGAATAATATAATTATTTTATAAACTTACTATAGGATTACTATAAGCTAAAATACTAATTATTAGAGTATAAAATAGTATAATTACTTACTTATTAATTCTTAGATTAATACTTTATTTTATACTATAAGCTTACCTTCTAAATCTATAATAATTATAATTATAATATAAAAATAAAATATAAACTTATAAAGTAATAAGCTAGAATTAGTAACTTTTAATTAGAAATAATATATTCTTACTCTAAGTATTTCTTACTCCCTTTATAGGGAGGTAAAATATACTTAGAAAAAGCTATAACAAGTAAAAAACTAACTTAGTTATAATAGTTATTAATCTAATTAAATCTTCTAATCTTTATATTAAATCCTTTAAGCTTATAATATTAATTTATAAACTTATCTTAAATTTATACTTTTACTATTTATTATTTAACTTTACTTTAAAGCTTTATTATCTATTTCCTTATTTTTATTTTTATTCTTACTTTCTTTATTAAACTCCCTAAAGATTAATAACTTAGTAAGCTTAAGGATATAATTTAGTAAAATAAGAACTAAAATTATAATATACTTAAGGTACTTAAGTACCTTAATAAGATAGTTAATCTTACTAATTAATATATTAAGCTAATTAGTTATTAAGTCTATAGTTATTACTATAAGTATAATATATATATACTTAGGTACTTAATTCTTTACTTAATAAACTATATCCTTAAGCTTCTTAAGTTCTTCTTCCTTTTATATTTTAGTTAGCTTATACTTATACTATAAGTTTAATTTATATTTACTTTACTATTTTTTCTCTTATATAGGAGAGTCTTTACTAAAGCTTAAGTAGTAATAATAGTAATAAATAGTAGAAGTTTATAAGTCTTATGTATATATATATAAGCTATATAGCTTTTAGCTATTATACTTACTTAGTTTTAGTAGAGATTTACTATACTATTTTTACTTATCTATATAATATATATAGAATAAGGGATATTCTATACTATTCCTATAGGAATAGGGGCAGGGGATAATACTTTCTACCTTAGCCTTTCTCTTTACTTACCTTAGGTTAATATAAGTATATAATAGAAATATATTATAGGAGACTTATTAGTATAATTAGCATTTATATATAAGATAAATTAGCATAAGTAACTATATATATTCTACCTAGGATCTATACTATGTTTATTATAGTTATTATTATTATTATTATTATTATTATTATAGTTATTATCCTTAGCTATATAAAGAGGTTAACTACTATAGTAATAAAGCTATAATAGTAATAAAGTAAAGAAAATAAATATATTAAAGTTAATCTTAAATAAAAGACTAAAAGTTAGTAATACACTTAAGACTTAGTATTAGTATAAGTATAGATAGGAGCCTAGGAAAGAATAACTTATAGAAGTATTAAAGAGAAAAGAAAGAAAGAAAGATATTATAAGTTGAATAAAGAGACTAAATAATAGAAATCTAAATAATAGCTAATAACTACTAATAGCTATAGAGTATTATACTAACTTCTAATTACTAATAGTAAAGCTATTAACTAATAGACTTATTAATAATTATACTTATTTACTTAAAATCTAAGCCTCTAGTTATAATAGTATAATAATCCTATAGAAACTATACTAATATATAAGTTATATATAATTAATATATATCTATTATAGGATTAGACCTTACTATATCTCTCTCTTTTTCCCCCCTTTTTTCTTTTTTCTTTTTTCCCTTTTTTTCCCTATTTATTTCTCCTTTTCTTCTCTCTTTTCTTTTTCTTTCTTTACCCTTAGGAAGTAGGATAATTTTAGTCTTAGTATAAAGGACTATTAACTTATATATTATAATAGTATAAAGGCTTTTACTTAGACTTACTATAGAAAGAATATAAGTTTTTATATAGTTTTTTCTTATATCTAAATAGAATAAAAGTACTATTTATTTCTTAAGTCTATAGTATATAAATAAATTAAATTAAATAAATATTTAAAAATATTAAAAAAATTTTAAATTAATAATAATATATAATTAAATTATATAATTAATATAAAAAAAAATATTTTATATAATATTTATATAATATTATTAATATTATAAAAAATTATATTTATATAATTTTATATAATATATTAAAAATAATTAAAGTTTATTAATTTTAATATTAATAATAATTTTTAATTTTTAAATTTATAATATTATAAAATTTTAATTATTTATTAATTATAAATTTAAAAAAATAAATAATATATTAAAAAGATTCTTAATAATGAACTTTTTTTTTAATAATTTATTATATTTATAAATTAAAAAAAATTAATTTATTAAAAATAATATTTATAATAAAAAATAAAAAAATAAAATAAATTATTAAATTATTATAAAATTATAATAAAAAAAATATAATAATATTATAATATATATTAATTTTTAATCTTTTTATTTTATTTTATTTTTTAAATTCTTTTTATTTGTATTTTATTTTAATATTTTTATTATTTAAGTTTTTAATTTTTAAAGTTTTTAACTTAATAATTTAATTTTTTAAAATAAAATAATATATTAATAATATTTAATTAATATAATTATTTTAAAATTATAATAATTTTACTATTTTTACTTTAAAATTCTAGTATTATTATAATTCTATTTTTAATATTATAAAATTATTATTAGTTTAATATATAATAATAATATTAAAAGGAAATTATAATTCTAAAAGAATTTATATATTAATTAATTACTGAGAATAATAAGTTTTAACTTTTAATATAAACTATAATATATTTAACTCTTTTAACTATTATTATAAATTAAATAATAATTATATAAATATATTATTAATATATAAAAATAAATTAATTATAAAAAGTAAAAGTAAAAAGTTATAAAAAGGATAATCTTTTTACTATAATTAGTCTATAGATTAAGATCTTAAGGATTCTAATCTATTAAATTATATAATTACTTCTATAATTATTATATTATTCTATAACTATAGCCTAAAGAGCTATATATATTATATTCTAGCTTTAAAAGCTAGGATTTACTATCCTTAGTAATTAACTAATATATAGATCCTTCTAAGGTTATAATTTCCTTTTAGTACTATTCTAAGTTATCTAATTACTATTTCTAATTTCTAAGTAATTTTCCTTAATCTTTTCTATTATATATAGTTAAGTAAGTAATCTTACTATTTCTTCTATAAAGATTAGTATAAGGGCTATTAATTAGTCTCTTTATCTATAGCCTTATTAGCTTTAGGCTATTAAGTTCTTTTCTTACTACTTTAGTAATAATTAAATTAGCTATTAATCTTAAAAGCCTTAGGATAAGTAATCTTAAACTCTATAATAAGCTCCTTATAAATATCCTTAGTCTTCTCTTAAGAGTTATATTTAAGGCCCTAGCCCTTCTATTAGATTTAGAAGCCTTTAAAGAATATAGTATTCCTACCTTAATTCCTTACCTTATAGTAGAGAATATATTTAATAATATACTTCCTAGAGTTTTCTTTAATTAGTCTTAACTCCTTAGGTTAAAAGTTATTACTATAAGTAAGTTCTAGCTATTAGTATAAGATAATAAGGTAAATATACTATTTAGGAAGTAACTTAAGTTTAATAGCTAACTTATTAATTATATATTTAATCTTAAAAGGTTTAGTATATTATTAGAATTATTTCTTTATAGGGATATTAAGTAGATTATATTTATTATAAAGATATAGATAAACTTAATCTTTAACCTTAAGCTAAATAAGCTAATACTTATTATTATACTATTTCTTAACCTTAGTAATAGTAAAGTCTAAAGTAAGTTATACTTCCTTTTATATAACTTCTCTTAGGAATAGTAAATTAGTAACTTCTTAATTAAGTAGTTATATAGCTTTTAATAAGCTATAAAGGTTAATACTAAAAAGGAACTTATAAGCTAAGGCTTATATATTAATATTATAAGTACTATTAAGGTATTACTATAAAGCTAAAAAGATATAAGTCTAATTAAATCTAGAGTTTTCTATATAGTAAAATCTTATAGTAATTTCTATAGTTTAATTATATCTCTTAGAGATACTATTAATCTAAGGGTAATATACTATAGTTATTATAAGCTTTATACTAAAGGCAGTCTATAGAGTCTTTTAGAATAGAGAAATAAACTTTAAATTATAATTTAAGATAATAACCTTTAGTATACCTTAGTTAAATAGTATAAATTATCTTATTAAGATAATAGCTTAGTAGTTTACTAAATACTTTAAATAACTAAGAATAAGGAAATTTTTCTTATTTACTATATAGATAATTATAAGAAGGGTATTATAAATAGAAAAGTCTTTAAGAGCCTAAGGTAAATTCTCTATAAAGACTAAGGATAAATAAATAATAAAGTCTATTATAATAGTATATATTAATATTACTAAGGGGTAAATAGGCTTATAATTACTAATTTTCTACTTTTAGCTAATTTACCTTAAGTAGTAAATTTAATATCTATAGATATATTTCTTAACTTTATAATAAAAGTTATAAAGATAAAGCCTTAATAACTCTTATATTATTCTCTCTATTCTAAAGTAATTATAATTATTATAAATTATTCTAAGGATTTCTTTCTTTATATTATAGAGTATATAGAGTTTAATATAATTATTTATACTATTATAATATAATAGTCTATCTTAGAGTATAAAGGGTATATTAAGCTTAAAAGCTTTAATAGTATTCTTACTAACTAATTAATTACTTACTATAAAAGCTTTCCTTAGGATTATAGAAATAACCTTAAAGAAATACTTATTTATTATATAATTAACTTAGAAATATTACTTAGTATTATTAGCTATTAAGGCTTTAAATACTATTAATATATTATTTAATACTATATAATCTAATTAGAGTCTTAATAGGTTAAAGTTAGTCTCTAGAGTAATTCTATAGCTTAGAGCATTAGGAATAAAATTCTTTTTACTTAAGAGGTAATATATATAGAGATTATACTTAGAAAGGTATATTAAGACTATAACTAGCTATTAGTTTACTTAATTAATACTTAAAGTTTTAAGAGATATTTTTTTAATAATCTATTTAATAGTAGAATAATTAATTAGTATAACTATAGAAAGCTTAGAAGATTATAGGGATATTTAAAGTCTTTTTATAGCTTAGATAAAGTATATAACTTTAAGCTTTATAAGTCTATATTATTACTTAGTAAATATTAAGATATAACTAAGGAAATAGATTAATTATACTATAATTATAAGTATATTAAATCCTAGCTCTTAGGTATAATTATTATAAAAGTAATAAAGTATAGTACTAAAGCTTTATTCTAAGCTTATATTAATCTAAAGGAATAATTACTTAACTAAGTTAAAGTAATTTAATATCTATCCTAAAGTAATTTCTACTTAGAGAGTAAAAAAAGTAATTTCCTTATTTTTACTAAGTATTAAGTATATTATCTAGGTATATATTTTATATTAGTTAGGATTACTATTAATAATTCTTCCTTCTTTCTATCCTCTAACTAAGAGAATAACTTTCTAAGCTTATAGTAATTTTCAGAGTTAAATATAATAGGGAATAAAGTAATAAATATATTCTATAGTTTTAATATATTACTTAAGACTATTAAGTAAACTAAGGAAGTTAAAGTAAATAAATATAATTATTCTCTTAGTTATTATTAAGAGTCTTAAAGTATTTATATAAAATCTTAATAATTAAGTACTAAGGTATTTAATTTAGTTCTTCTTTAGGGAAATAATAAGATTCTACTTATTAAAGAGTATAAAAAAAGTCTTTAGATATCTTAGATATTTAGCTATAGACTTAGAGAAGATTATAATATTAGTAATAAAAGCTTAGTAAAAAGTATAATAAAGATAAAGTAGTCTATCTATATAGTATTAAGTATAAGTAAAGGAGTTATAATATCCTATTAGTATTACTATTAACCTTTTAAAGTTTCTATAGTTAACTATTATAAAATAATTATAGTATTTAAAAGTTATTCTAAATTAGAAAAAGAAAGATAAAGTATTAATTACTATAATAAAAATAGCTCTATAGAGAGTCTATATTATATCTTCCTAATAGAGAAGAGAATAATTATTAAGTATTAAAATCTTATTTAATATTCTAAGATTAATAACTATATAGCCTTTAGGTTTCCCTTTAACTTACTTTTAAACTATAAAGATAAATACTAAGAAAGGTATTAGTCTTTTAACCTATTCTATTTAGCCTTAGTAATATAATATATTACAAGTTAAATTAATAAAGTTTTAATCTTTAAGACTATTAAGATAGAATCTTTAGGCTATATAGTATTTATACTAATTATTAATAAGTAATACCTATATTTCTTCCCCTTTAAGTACTTAGATAAACTCTATATCTATCTAAAGCTTTAAGTAATATAAAATTAATTCCTTAATCTTCTTAATAAAGCTAAAGTCTTTACTATAGATATAAATACTCTTATTAGTAATATCCTCTAGTAAGTCTAGGGTATATTATATATAGGTTTACTATAGAATCTTTAGAAGCTTAAAACCCTTATTAATAGTAATCTTAAGAAATAGATTAATTAGTCTATTATCTTAAGTAAAGAAAGTAAATATTAAGGAAGTTACCTTATAATATTACTTCTAAGGTAAATTAATATTGTAATAATCTTAAAAAATAATATTACTTAATCAGTCTAAGGGTATAGGAATTAGTAAAGTTTAATTAAAAATATAAGTTCTTTTAGCTATAGCTTTAATATCCTTAGTAAGGGAGAACTTAGTAAAAACTACTAAGGTAATAGCTATTATAGTAATATTAAAGGAGAAAGTATTTAGAATATTTATAATAGTTAGAGATATTACTATTACTATAATACTAAAAGCTATAATTTATATTAATAAGAAGTAAATTCCTTCCTATTTAAGAATATTATTAATCTTTTTTTTCTAATAGAGCTTAATATTCTCCTTTATATTATTTATAAAGATAATACCTAAGGGATTATTAAAATTAATTAAGGTATATATTACTATAAGGATAAATCCTTAGAAAGTAAAGTTATAATCCTAAGGGATTTCCTTTTATATTACTAAGATTAGTATAGTTTTACTTATTAATATAATTATAATCTTAATACCTATAATATATTAATTAATATTCTTCTAGCTTAAATAGATATTAAAAGGAATATAGAAATCTTTTAAGAAATTATAATATATTCTTCTCTTAATAATAAGGAAATTATAAGTATAAAGAATAAGGAAGATTATTCTAAGTAGAGCTTTAATATTAAGATTATCCTAGACTTAAGCTAAAGTAGTAAACTTTATAGTATTAATAGTGGATTTATTAGTATACTATCTATTAATATATATAGTAAATATAGTCTACTTATTATAGGCTTTTACTCTATTAACTCTATATATAATTATAGGGTTAATCTTTTTAATTTTATACTTAAGGGTCTTAAGCTACTTTTAGTTAATAAGGGGTTAACTATAATTAGAATTAATATAGATCTTAATAGGGTTAGGATTATTAGTAGTTATCTTTATATTAAATTATAAATAGATATAGTTCTTTTCTTTATTATAGGGAATAAGCTTTAGTAAAGGAAAGCTTTAAACTATTAATATATATTCTATTTTATTAAGAAGTAATTATAGTATAATATTAACTTCTTAGTTAATAGGGCTAGTAATAGCTTTAAAGTTAATATAGACTTTAAGATACTTAAAAAGCTTATTATAGCTTAGTAAGACTTCCTTATATTTCTTATAATAGAAGGTAAAAGTCTCCTTTATAAGCTTTTTATAGTTAGCTTATTTAGGGCTAATATAGTAATTAGTAAGTTAATATTCCTATAGGATAGACTTTATAGGGAAGATTTAAATATATATAGAGTATCTAATAGTAAGATTTACTAGAAAATATAAATCCTTAATAGCTATAGCTATAAAGTAAACTCTTTAGGATTAGTTAGAAAAAGTAAAAGAATCTAAATATAAAGTATTATCTTTATTATTAGCTTTATAAAGACTTTAATTAATATTTAGCTTATTCTTAATAACTTAATACTTACTTTTAAAAGTAATTTTCTTTATCTTATAAAAGTAATCCTAAGGGTTATTATAATTACTATAACCTTATTACCTATTATAGGAATAATTATCTCTCTTATAGTTATTATATCCTTATTTATAATTATAGTCTTAGTCTTAATTATAATCTTAGTCTTTATTATAATTATAGTTATTACTTTAGTACTCTTTATATTATTAAGTTTAATTATTACTCTAGTAGTTATTATATTATTAATTCTAATTATTATTATATTAGTTTAGACTATAGTCTTAATAGCTTTAGGATTAGTTATTATAATTATTTCTATAGTAACTATATTATTATTAGATATAAGCTTAAATAGTTAATTATTATTCTTTATATTTATATATAAAGCTTACTAAAGTTATCTATTTATATAGGACTTATAGAAGATAAGAGATTTAACTATTAATAAGAAAGAAAATAGCCTAAATAATATATTTTTCCTTTATAATACCTAACTACTTTATATAGTTTACTTTATATTAAACTTACTAAGTAAAGAAAATACTATTAGTAACTAAGCTTATAGTATACTTTCTAGAGTAAAAATTCTTTAAGATCTTAATATTAGATTATTTAAAATACTCTATAAGCTTCTAGTAAAATCTAGAGATTATAGAATTTAATAGCTTCTTATATTAACTTATACTTAATTCTCCTATAAGCTATCCTATAGTACTTATACTAATTATTAATATATAGTAATCTTAGAGGGAATTATTACTATAATACTTAAAGACTTATATATATTTATAGAAGAAATAAATATTAGTATAAATAGTATAGTTTTATATAATTACTATATTAGTCTTCTTAGGGTTATATTAATCTAAGTTAAAGATATTAATAGCCTTTTTCTTAACCTTCTTCTAAGAATCTCTAGTAAAAGTTATTATAAGTTAAGATTAACTTTACTCTTAATATACTTAGATACTAACTTATTTATTATTAGAACTATTAAAAGAAGATTCTAAGGAATTATTATTATTATTAGAAGCTTAATATTATATCTTTCTATAGCTTATTCTTAATATTATTTTACTTTATATAATTAGATTAGGAATAATTATTATATTTTAAGGGTTAGGAATTCTATAGTTTCTATTAGAGGTTTTCTCTATAGTTTTTATAGTAGCTTTCTTTACTATTAAGAGCTTTATACTATTAGACTTATTAGGAACTTTAAATCTAAATTACTTTATAATAATATTATACTATTAATTAAAGTAAACTATATTAATTATCTTAGCTTATAGAAAGCTAAGGAACTCTTAGGTATTAATACCTTAAGTAATATATTAAGTAATAAAGTTTATAATACTAAAAGTAATATTAAAGTCCTAAAGTATAAAGATATTAAGAACTTCCTTTATAGCTTATTTATTAATAAGTCTAGTATACTAAATACCCTAGCTAATTACCTTAATATATTATAATTCCTTTAAGTAAGTATTAATAAATCCTTAGTTAATACTCTTAATTACTTTTAATATAATTAAATATTAAGATTACTAAGGGATAAATTAATCTTAAGGCTTTAATTCTATCTTAAGGTTAAGCTTATTAGTTTTACTTATATATAATTAAGTTATTCTTTAAGGAATAGTTTTATATAGTTAAGTTAATAAATTACTTTTAACTTAGTATAAAATTATATTTCTATACTTCTTTAATTAAGTAGTTATTACCCTTAGGTAAAGTATAACTACTTTCTAAGGGATAAGTATACTTAGCTTAGGATTTATAGATTACTTTAACTTTAATTAACTAAGGGAATAAACTTATATATTTCTAAGGAATTAATTTACTATTTATAATACTTTATCTTTATATTAGAATTACTAATAAGTAAAATAATAGTATTTAATTTAGGATTTATAAGAATTTAGTTAGTTTATTAATATTTAAAACCTATAGAATCTAGATAATTCAGTAATAATAATAAGCTAAAGTAAATTATTACTTTTTTACTATTTAAATAT